>PITA01023106.1:0-28769 GCA_004023965.1 Spilogale gracilis
TTTATTTATTTATTTATTTATTTATTTATTTATTTATTTATTCATTTATTTGAGAGAGAGAGAGAGAATGAGCAGGGGAGGATCAGAAGGGGAGGGACAAGCAGACCCCATACTGGGTACAGAGCCCTATGTAGCGTTCAATCCCACAACCCTGAGATCATGACCTGAACTGAAACAAAGAGTTGAACACTTAACTAACTGAGCCACTCAGGCACTCCTATGTACTGTATTCTTATAATAAGGTAAGCTAGAGAAAATAATATTAAGAAAATCATAAGGAAGGGAAAATATATTTAAAGTACTACATCGTAGGTATCCCTTTTATGAAAATTTGTATGTTAGCATTTTGACTAGCCCTATGTGAAAAGTAGAATTTGGAAAGATTTCCAAGTGGTAAAACATCACTGAAATAAAATTTGTTATCCTTTAGTTCATGGATTTGTATGAACCTATACATGTACACACACATGCACACTCCACTGCTCTATTCACTGGAATTCATTATAAAGATTTTCTAGAAATACCTAATTATAAGAAAGACTCCTGAGACACCTAGGTGACTCAGTTGATTGAGTGTCCAACTTTTGGTTTTGGCTCGTTCATGCTCTTAGGGCTGTGACATGGAGCCCTGCATTGGGCTCCATGCTAAGTGGGGAATCTGCTTGAGGTTCTCTCTCTCCCTCTCCCTCACTCCTTCCCCCCTCCAAAGTAAATAAATTAATTAATTTAATTAAATAAAAATTATAAAAAAAAATCAAATGCTACTATTTCTGGAGGAAGAATATCACTGCTAAAATCAGGGCTAATGAAAAGAGACATAGGGGGATGCCAGAGTGGTTCAGTTGGTTAAACGACTGCCTTTGGCTCAGGTCATGATCCCAGAGACCCAGGATCGAGTCCCACATTGGGCTCCCTGCTCAGTGGGAAGCCTGCTTCTCCCTCTCTCACTCCCCTTGCTTGTGTTACCTCTCTGGCTGTGTTTCTCTCTGTCAATAAATAAAATCTTAAAAAAGAAAAAAAGAGACATAGGGATGTAACAGTTCTTTACTTTAAGAATTGCAACAAAGACCAACCATATTTTAAAACAATTTTCTATTTTCTTAGTAATACATTTAGAAATATGTTTTTCACACCTCAAGAAGTCCTTGGAATTAATCTTTCACAAGGTTCTAGTTTTGCTTTTCTCCTCCTGTCTGTTCATTAATGATCACGAAGATCCAGGAATACCACTCTCAACACATGTCAGTTGGACGAGAAAGGCACAAAAAAAGAAAGAAAAGGTGACTGTAAGTAACCTCGAACTCCATTTTTGTTTTTACTACACAGTCACACCATGGTCGTCAAATAGAATCTTCTCTTTGGCCACATAAACCTGCTGTGGACATGTTTCCAATCTCCCCAATGAAGGTAGACAAGTATTAGCTTTTCCCATAGCAGTTCTATATTCAAAGAAAAGAATATGATTACTTTTTTTAATTAGATATTTTTTAATAGTCTGCTTATTTTTATCTAAATCCCAATGTATCCTCAAATATCCAGTAAAATATATTCATCATATATATCTAATACTTCCATTATAAATTTGATTTATAGTTTCAAATTACCTTAATAATATTTAGGACAAATTTTATGTAAAATCTGCTAACAAAGGTAAGAATTTATTTTAATGTGAATCAATGTCAATTAATTTTAAAATAATGGATTTCATAACTATATGAAAAATGGCAGGGGTGCCTGGGTGGCTAAGTTGGTTAAGTGACTGCCTTTGGCTCAGGTCTTGATCCCAGAGTCCCAGGATTGAGTCCTGGGATCAAACCCTGCATCAGGCTCCTTGCTCAGCAGGAAGCCCACTTCTCCTTCTCTCACTTCTTCTGTTTGTGTTCCCTCTCTAGCTGTGTTTCTCTATGTCAAATAAATAATAAAATCTTTTTAAAAAATGGCAAACAATAGTCTGAGAGTGAAATAAAAATTACACTGAATTAAAACCTTTGCAGGTATAAAATTTACCAAGGGTCTGTTTAAAAACACTGGGATAGAAAAACAGATGGATCTAGAAAAGAGGGGGTATTAGGTGAAAAAAAAAAAAAGCAAACAAAAAACAAAAGTTCTACATTATTTTGTGGCAAAATATTCAATTATGGAGTGACATTTACAAAATATAGTACTTTATGTTCTTATTAATTTCCCAGACAAAAAAAAAAGGACTAGAAACCAAAGAACCCAATAAGGAAAATGTAATAATTTAAAGTTAAAAAAGAGGTTGAGATATTTAATTATTACTCATTGAAAAACAAGATTGGAAATTGATTATATTGAAAATTATGTCTCAGGTGAAGATTCATGCATTATAATTATCTTCTATCTATATTATTGGAGTAGAAGGGAAGGGCTGAATTTGCAAAACTTTGTCAGGAAAACTGAGTAGGAAATATGAACTATATAAAGTTTGGAGAAGCTTGGTAGAAGAGAAAGGAAGGATACTTCAGATGGAGGGAATTACAAGAGCATAGGAATATGATAGTCCCTTATGATGACAATAGGGTTAGTGAGTTCCATCTCAATGAAGAAGAGAGAGTTTGAGATCAGAAATAGATTAGAGATTGTGAAAGTTGGTTGGATCCAAGTTTAAAGACTTGTGTGTATCATGTGGCATAGGAAAGTAATCCTATAGGTCACACTTTTGCTTAGTGATTTATAGGTACTGAAATGGACAAGGTAAATAAAAGATATACTTTCCTTGGCATAGGGATAAACTTCCTCTAAACTAATTTGCTACTGGCAATAAACATTTATGTATTTGGTTTGCTATTGAGGATATCTTCAGGGAAATTGTGGAAAAAAGTAAACATGACTATTGTTTTCTTTAGAAAATACAGGCCTGACTCAGATGTTGATATTGCTCTGGCTGATTGACAATAAGGAAACATACAAAGGTGAAGAATATAAGAGACTGGATGTTATCAGTGACATATATAATAATATATAATTACATTCACCTTGAAGTTATATAACCAGAGTCAGTAAATAGCTGAAAGATGGTTTTAAAAATATATGTAGTATATTCTGGAAAAAAAATTAAGCTGTTGAATTTTGATTTATTTTTGTACTTTGAGAAAAAATGATTTAAAGTTTACTACAAAGATATATTATCTCCTAGGATATATTATCTTCTTGGAATACATATTTCATAAACAGTATAATTTTATATATTGAAAATTTAAGGACTGTAGGGATCATATTCTTGATCAATAAATATTATTATGGCATAGGTCACTCAGAGCTTCCATCATTATCAGAATATTAATGATCCTGATTGGGTCTTGACATTGTCATTTGCTTGATTTCCATTTCACAGATGACCTGAGGTCTTTTTGTCCAATTATTGAAAAATGTTGATTATTATTTTATTTTTTTTAAGATTTATCCAGTTACATCATTTTTATAAACTAGATGCTTATGGGAAGAGAGAAATTTTATTCAGAGAAGTTTTACCAAAATGACTATCCTTACAAAGGTACTCATGTATTGAATTTAACTCAATTCATTACAACTCTAATCCACAAGGAAAGTTTTGGGGAAAGATGGTAAAGATAAACAGACACAGACAAAAAAATCATTTATGGGGTGCCTGGGTGGCTCAGTTGGTGGGGCGACTGCCTTTGGCTCAGGTCATGATCCTGGAGACCCGGGATCCAGTCCCATATCTGGCTCCCTGCTCGGCAGGAAGCCTGCTTCTTCCTCTTTCACTCCCCCTGCTTGTGTTCCCTCTCTGGCTGTGTTTCTCTCTGTCAAATAAATAAAATCTTAAAAAAAAAATAATTTACCTTTCAGAAGGATTTTTGACACATACACCCAAGGGATTTTAAGTAAAACTACTTAACCATGTATTTCATGTGTGGCTTACTCAGTGCATGTAGCCAAAAATGGGAAATATGAATTTACTAAATCAACATATGTCTGCAATCATGGTAAAATACATTAAAGAGCTCCTTATCTTGTGTAATTAAAATTGACATTTGGTCAAAAATCCAAGATATCTGATCGTAAAAATGATAAATTTTTGTAATAAATACTTTTTGTAGAAGAATTTAGAATCTATCAAATAACACTTTTTCATCAATCTTTTGAAACATGACTAGGTGATTTTCTTTTTTCTTTTCTCTCTTTCTCCCTCTCTCTCTCTTTTTTTTTTTTTTTTTTTTGACCAGGTGATTTTCTTTAAGCATAATGATCTACATCATCTTCCTTCCAAAAGAAAGGTTTATTCAAAAGAAAGAAAATTATACATTTTAAATTTGTATTTTGCTTTCTTTTAGCTGGGTGGGGTAAGCACTTCGGGTTATTTAGAAAATAATCTCAGTACAATTCTTTTTGATTTTGACAGTTCAGTCCTATCTCTAGTTGTTCTTGTTCTTGAGAACATTTATTGAAAACCTTTCCTTTATCAATGTTTCTAAGGTTAAGGAGAAAAATATTAAAAATTCCTTTTTTTGTTGGCACTCATATTTTATCAGTTGAGGTAATGATTGTACAAACAGAATATATGTGTTTTAAAATCTTCACAACTGACTTTTAATAAGCATACAACTCGACTGTTGGGAGCAGCAGTGCATGGATGTATTAAATCATGGCCAAATGGCCATTGGCCACAAATTGGGGGCAACAATATATGTTACAGAAGACCTAAAAAAATAGGAAGTAGGGTAATTCGAGGAGAGAAACAAAACATGAGAGACTTTGGACTCGAAACTGTTGGGATCTCCTGGCACCCGCTAGTTTGCGGCCATTAGAGGAAGTTGGCTGGGGTGGCCTCTTGGGCCTCTCCAGTTCTGCGTACACGACCTAGTTGAATATCCCCAGGATCCTGCTCTTAGCCCTTGCTGAACTTAGCCCCACCTAGCAGTCTGGCCTGAAATCTGCCTAAGGCCTTAGTGATAGCCACGTAATGAGTCCCTATTGGCCCCTGCTACTTCTTTTACTCCCTCCTTTCCTCTCTATATAACTGTGTCTCTGATACAATAAAGCTGAGATTGCTGTGCCTTCACGGCTGACTCAACTCCGGGCTTGGTGTGATTTCTTTCCCGGTTTCAGGGTGGTGGCCGGCTGTGGACGCTTATCATCTCGCTCAGCCCCCAGAGGATAACAGGCTGGTCCAGTTATCCTTGCCCTGCACCAGTGTTGCGGAGAGCAACAGAAACAAACTGAGGGTCTTGGAGGGAAAGATGTGGGGGAATGAAAGAGCCTAGTGGTCGGTACTAAGGGCACTTATTGCATGGAGCACTGGGTGCGGGGCATAAACAATGAATCTTGAACACTGAAAAAATAAAATAAAATTTTTAAAATTAAAAAAAATGTTGGTTAGTCAGACATTGAGCTAAAGGCCCAGTTATGATTCTCTACTGCCTCAAATCTCTATGTTACATCTGCATAAAGAAGTTACAGAAACCTAGAGTCTAGTCTCAGTTTGTATTTTTATTAAAAATATCTTGATTATACATCTGGGTGCAGCATAAATGGTGAATACATTTTAAGATTATTTTAAGAGTTTAGATATATTTATGTATCTATGAATTTAGAAAGATTATGACTATGGTTCATTCCCATGAGGATGGCTTCTTAGAGTAATAGTACCATTCAGATTAAGCTGTCTTTTTGTCCTTGCCTGAGATACCTGGGAGACATTTACATATCTTACAAGTACAGCACACTAGAAGAATCCTGAGGTGAAAGGCTGGTGGAACAGGGTTTTGTATTGCTTTATTTACTAGTTGGTCCTTAATTAAATTGTATCACACTATGAGGAGTCTCAATTTCTACCATAACATAATAAAATAATCTATTCCTCATGGGTTTATTGAGGAGATTAAAAATATAATGTGTTCAAAGCACCCAGAACCATGCAGGCCACATAGTAAAAATTCAAAAGATATAACATCATTCCCCCCCCAAATCCTTTATAAAGTAAAAGTAATGAAATAAGTTGCATTGTATTTATATACCTTTCAAAGCAACTGTAATTAAAATAAAGTGTCTCAGATGTCAAATAAAAGTGGTAGACTAGGTTAATATGCCATTAAAGTTTATGAGTGATTATTAGTTCCACTTTTTTGTATTTTCACCCTATTTTCTTTTAAGTACCTATTTCTCTAATTTAGTACATAATTATTGTTTTATGATTAGGTACTCACACTAGCACATGCTATTTAAAATCACCCTGGCTGACATTGACATCTCTGACTTGATGGTGGGGGATTGCTAATTCGAAGTTCTTTTTCTGTGCACTCTCATATAATATGATGAACAATTACCCTTAAAGAAGTGTGCCCTGATGATAATGATGGTGTGCAATAAACTCCCATTTACTTGGGTCTTAAGTAACCATAAAACTTAAATAGCCAGAATTTATTTCTATTCTTTATCAACAGCAACTAGGTCATACCACAGTTGAAATCAAACAAGGAACACTCTCTTGTAAGCATTTACTGCTATTCAAGGGTCTAATTTATCACCATTTGCTATCATTCTAGACTGTGGAATTCACACCCACAGATTATTCTTTGTCACATTTAGACCAGGAGTTCCTCTGGTTTAGTCCAAGAGCCATTTGCTCCAATATAGGAAAATTAGCCCTTAAATATTTTAGTTGATATGAACATATTTTAAATTATGTTTTTATTTTTTTCTATTTTCTCTCATGTTGGAACATCATCATCGTATTGTTAAAAATGAATATTTTAGTATAGTATTCTTTTTTTATTGTCTCCAGTGTATGCATGAATAACATGAAAAGTCTCAAGGAGTCCTAATCAATGTGAACCTAATGCTCTAGGCCAGACTAGTTTATTGATCCTAAATGAGGCCACTTTCTTAATGTGAATTGTAGGAAGATCGATAACATTCAGAGCCAAATTATACACCTAATGTTTTGTGTGTATTCTTACTCATTCTAATTTTCACTCCTGATCTTGCCTGTGTATACACATACACATAAATACACACACAATGTGCTTTGTATAACTCTGGTATAATATATATGTATGCAAACATGCATTGTTACATAGGTATGGGTCCTCCAATTTCTATTTTAAAATTTTAGCATGGAGTGACTTCAAGATGCTAGTACAAGGGTGCAGATATAACATCTGCAATATTTGTTTTCACTGGAGGCATACATTATTGTGGATAAACAATACCATCTGGACTGTAGTACAAAAATAAAACTCAGAAACAGTGGGTGATTTTACTACAGAATGTTTAATATAATAAAATTATTCACATTACAAAATGTTTTTTAGAAGTTCTATATAGTCTTTAATCATGAATATCCATAATCTACAAAGTTTAGGATAATTTAGAATTTGTATAATTTGAAAAACTGGATAATTTGAAGTTTCAATAAGTGTATTGTGTTCTCAAGATCCATGAGTTTGTTTGTTTATTTGAATCAGTGATCTGTGAAAAATCTTTACTTGTATCAATGGAAGAATAATAGAAATGAAAAATCAAATAGCTAGTTTTTTCTTGCAACAATATTCTATTTTTTAAATCTCAATTTTAAATGATACATTTTTTGATGAAATGATTAAGCTTTAAATGTGTCTTACTGTTGTGTAGTTAAGCAAATTTGGGATTATTGACCTTCATTTGAAAGTATTTTGTTTCTCTGAATTTTAAGTATCAATGTTCAAATATATGTGGAGTTTATAAAACTAGAAACATTTTATTTTTTTATTTAAAATATTTTTTATACATCATTTATAAATTATTTGTAGATAAAAATTATGTTGTTTTGCTGTTGAAAATGTATTGGACATGTATTGGAAATATAATTAAAGATGTTTAATTATTAAAAATATTACATGTTGGAATTGATTTTAAATAACACACCTAGCTTGAAGAAAATCTAGACAATTTATCTAAAAACAAGAGATGCATACATGTGTTAAATAGTTTAAGATTATACAAGCTAAATGTGTGTATGTGTTTTTCCATGATATTTTGTTGATTAGAAAATATTCAACTAGTGGCAGAAAACCCAAATTTGAATCCAATTTACTCTACTTCTTACATAGATAAATAGCTTTATCTTTCTACTGTCAGAATTTTGGTTATAATAAGAAAGAACTTAAAAAAAATTCCAATGTCATTTCTAGCTCTATTATTTATTTTAAAATTCTATTCTATAATTTCATAGGCCTGAGACTCAAATAACTAAGGGAATTTTAAGTATATTGAGCTATTACAATTCTCAGGTTAGAGGTACAATTCAAATGAAATGGAAAGTTCTCCTTTCATTTACTTTTTATAACTCTCATTTACTTTAATAAAGATGGCAATGAAGTAAGAGCCACTCGATTTATTTATATCACATTTTAAAGCCAAAGATGTAGTCTTTCTTTGAAACAAGCTATTAAAAACAGGGAAAAATATGGCAGATATAGGGTACTATTTATAAGTATCTGTGGTATGCTAGGGCCTATAAGGCCTGCTTTATAAAAATTACCTAAATTAATCATGAAATCATTTTCTTAAATAAGTATTATTTTTCCCATCAACAAAACTGTTTTATAGAGGAGAAACCTAGGTTCAAATTTTATATAACATGCGTTCATACAGTTAGTAATAAGTCACAAAATTATGGTACAAGCCCTGGTCTTTCTACCTCCAATTCCCAAATGTTTATCTGCTTTACAAAATTGACTTAAAAGATACCAGTTCTGTCCTGTTGTAACTTTGTGGGAATTCTTTCCTCATTCTCACCTTAAATTCCTGTTCACGGTCCTGTTCTCCATGATACCAGGGCCCTGGCTTAATGAACAGAAGCCTGTTGGCTTATTTTCAGCGAATGCCTCTAAGAGCAAGGCAAACTGGAATTTGTCTCCAAACCCCCATTCATTAACTGCCTTTTCCAAGAGAGGGGGGATAATGTCATAATTAATTTCAAAGCTAGAGTTTAGTCTATGTTATGATGTTTTGGGTAGTCAGGACACTTTCTAGACAAGACACCTGAAGCTTCCAAATATTACAACCATCTGCCTCTGTCACACTCTGCATTGATAAAAAGGAAGAGGGGTGCCTGGGTAGTTCAGTCATTAAGCCTCTGCCTTTGGCTCAGGTCATGATCCTGGAGTCCTGGGTTTGAGCTCCACATCAGGCTCACTGATCAGTGGGAAGCCTGCTTCTCCCTTTCTCACTCCCCCTGTTTGTGTTTCCTCTCTAGGTGTATTTCTCTCTGTCAAATAAATAAATAAAATCTTAAAAAAAAAAGAAGAATATTTTCAAATTTGATTGGATCTCATATGATAATGTATTGATATTTTTTTGTTTTGCTTTTATATGATTTATTCCAGAAATTCCTTCTTGGAATAAAAATTTTAATTCTCTAGGGCATTTAATATACACAGATGTGGATATCTGGATTCCATTTCTTTTGTTCTCATTTCTAAAACAGTTGTTTCAATTGTAATGTACAAATCCTTGACAACTTTTCTGTTAATAATAAGTCATAGTTTTGACAACTCTAACTGATGATGTTAAGCTTTTGCTAGGTCTCTATTTCAATATTAATTTCCATAAATCATTTGGGAGAAAATAATTTGTCACACAGTAAAAATGTTTCTTTCCCCTCCCAAAATAGAGCTGTATCTATAATTTTAAACCCTGGAATTCACAGTTACATTAAAAGCATATTATTGCACTGCTTGCACTTCAGAAATGTATTTTCAGCTTTCTTTTGTATTTTGTATTTATTTATTTATTTATTTATTTAGATTTTATTTATTTATTTGACATAGAGAGAGACATAGAGAGAGAACACAAGTAGGGGGAGTGGGAGAGGGAGATGCGAGCTTCCTGTCACCAAGCAGGAAGCCCAATGCAGGGCTAGATCCCAAGACCCTGGACCATGCCCTGAGCCAAAGGCAGATGCCCAACAACTGAGCCACCCAGATGCCCCTTTTTTTGCACTTCAAAGTATTAAGTATAAGCACTGAAATCTAAAGGTTCTGATATGACCATATGAAAATTAGACATTCCAAAAGAAAAATTAAGTTCCATAGCTCAAGTCAAGGCAATAGGGATATATTTGCCAAGATAGATTATTCCATGTATATACATTATAAATAGGATATTATACAATGGTTTATTTCCTCCATCCCATGTTCAACACCCTTGGCAACATGAGATGAAAAATCAATGAGTAAATAATGACATAAGGATGTAGAGAAAATCAGAGTTTGCATGATATGTGCAGTAGACTTTCTTTCAAAGAAATGGCTTGAGTTTTTAACCTACAAATTTTGGGAGATAATGAGTGATTCCTTTGAAAAATTAGTATTTCACTATTTATTCTTAGGTAAAACTCTTAAAAATTAATATTTTCTATTTTTTCTATATTTTTAAACACGTGGTGGAAAATCAAATTGGTTAGCAACCCATCTCTCTGTTTTTCTAAAGTACAGCTATATCAATTGACTATATCAAAGTAAACTTTATTTAGTAATGTCTAAACAAAAATATACAAAGTTCTATTGGCTATTTAATAGATGAGAAATTGTTACTGTTCATGCATATGGCTTATTATTTTGGAAATGGAAGAAACACAGCATCTCTTATGAATCTGATTGCTTTCAATAAACAGTTTCAATCTTAAAGCAATCTGTTAAACTGAATCATTTAAAGATATCTTAAAATGTACATTATATTCCTAATCTGCACAGTAGTGCTTTGTATTCACCTAGATAATTCATCCCTTCTAAACCCTGGAAAGGAGGGTTTTTACATAAATTGTTTTCTTCAGGTTCTGAAATAATCTTTGATTTCATCCAAGAAACTTCAAAATATAGGGGTTTTATTTAATGAAATGCTAGTAGCCAAAGAATTGATGCTATATATTTTGAGAACATAACAATAAACATTGTTTAGGTTAAAGCTAAGTTATTTTGTTATACCTCTAACATTTTTGTTTTGTTAGAAGTAAATATACTTAATAATTCTTCCTACAAATACCTTCATTTGAATCACTTGGAAACATCGATTCTATTTTAGAAACATGAACCCTGGCATGAGTTGACTAACTTTGCTGGTTTCATTGAATTGATTACAGAAACTATGAAGATTTCAAAAAAAAAAAAAAAAAGGAAGTGGAAAATGAGACCAGTTCGCGGAAATGCAAGACTTGATTACTTGATTGGGGACCTCAGTTACGTCTCTTATCACTGAAGATAAATGCATAATGTGAAAAAACTTGTAAGATAAAATGTACAGAATGAAGTATGACTGAAAAGCAGGTAGGTGAATATTTTGTTTGTGGTTCTGTTATTCTGACTTTGAGAACATAAATAGATATTCCATATCACTTTCTGTGGGTAGAGTTGAAAGTCATGAGCAGCATAAGATTATCTTTTTACATTTTTACAAACCTTTATTTAAAAAAATCTTATGCATATTTAGGAATTTATATTTGTATCCCACACTGTGTATCTGCATTCAAATTTATTATTACCTTCCTGATCCAATATTTATTTTAGTAAGTTAACTGGATTTTTAGAGTGCCAATTTTATTAGACTCAAGATTATTGTTAAAAATTCGATTCTGACATGTATTTTTGCCTCTGACATTTTCAAATAAGATTAAGAATATATGTATAAACTGTAGATTTTCTCTGACATTGATCAGCAGTTGTGTGATATATTTCAACAGAATATGGGTTTTAGACATTCATTTCCATCATATGTTAAAAAGAAATTCACAAACCTACAAAATAAGGTGGATTATTATCTTGATAATACATATCTAAAATTAAATGTGCAGTTTTTTTAAAGATGTATTACCAAAGATCTTGATGACACAGAGAATAATATTGAAGATACATGTCCTTGACAAGTCTGAAAAGAAAACTAATGGCTCTATGATTACTTTTTGATGATTCAGACATTGACAAAGTACTTCCAGTTATTTGCATCTCAGCTTGCCTTTATTTACCTATTTTTCTTACTTTTTTGATCAATAATATCTTCAGTGCCATATGAAGGAAATTTAAACATTATATCTTGTGAAAATTTAACATATAAAAATTTTGTAAATCTTTTGTGAAAATTTATTGAGGAAAATAAAATAAAGTGACTTGTAAAGTAAAACTGGATAGTATATATGTATAATTTATATACAGTTACTTAGGGATCTAAATTCCAAATGTTATGTGTTCTTATGATTATAACAAAAATATTTAAGGTCTTTAAGCCAACATTAATTGTATAATTTACCTTCACTAATTTGCATTGAGTTACTTATAATCTAACATTATGAAAGTAAAACTCATTACTAGTTATTAGGTCTTTTAACTAGGTATTAAAACATAGTACTCCAAATCTTATTTTATTTTTTGACACAATAATATTTTGGACAGCAGATCTTTAAATTACTATCCATATAAAAGTGTATTCTTATTAATCTCCCAAATAAACCTTGATTTCCTAGTTAATTGAGGAATTATGTTATGAATTGTTAATCAGTTATGTGTTAAATGTGGTTGTTACTAATTGTAAATTTCAGTCATTTTGTGATTTCTCTGCCTCATCTGTCTCATCTGTAAAGTGAGAAACATGATTGAACCTACTTCTATTCACTCTAGTAAGGGTTCAATGTGGTGATACAGTTAACATGTATGTTGCAGGTTCTGATGGACATAAATTTTATTTTCTTATTTTTTAATTTTAATTTTAATTTTAATTTAATTTTTAAATTTCTTATTTTATTTTCTCCAGAGATAAAGGTATATATATATATACACACATACACACATTTTTTTTTAGATATAAAATACACTTGGTTTTTTTTCCTAAAGCTCTGCTTGGTATTAATTTACATTGAGCCATAATTTTACAACTTTACTTTGACTACAGTTAAACATTTATGAAGTTTTGGTACCAATTGAGGGTTTATCTTTAAAATTAGTTTGTAGAACATATTTATCCTTTCACTTTGCGTAGGTGGTAAACCAGACAAGAGATTTCTCTCACCTAATAATTTAAGACAGGGACAAGCAATTAGGTATTCTGATGTTGATATTGTGATATTTTTGTTGCTACTCAATTATTTCCATGCAACGGAAAGGTTTTTTAAGTATAAAAACTGAATTTTAACAATTCAAAATTCTTTTATTTTAGCTAAAACAGGACTTAGTAGCATCCATTCTAAAGGCAATTTTGAATAAGTACTTGCAATTATAAAATAAACACAAGCCATTCTTCTTGATTTTTTAACCTACAAATAGATACCTATGTTAAACTGGTATGTGGATGTAGCACAATTTAGTGTGTCATGAGGGTTAGTGGAACACACATGGCAAAAAAAAAAGGGCGAAGCTAGAAAGGCGATGACATTTTCATGATTTTGAATAAATTGTTGAGTTACTAAATAAAACCATTGGAGCTAAGTCAATTAATTTTTCATCTTATTCATCTGTCATTCATTTATTCAATTATTAAATAAACATTTAAAGGAAATGCAATGGTGAACAAAATATTTTCAACATTTTCCCTTGGATTTGAAAAAGTAGCAGAGAACAAAGAAAATAAACATAGGTGTGTGCCTTATGAGAATCAGAAGGTAACACCAGAAGGTAACACACACACACACACACGCACACACACAAACACACACACAGGAATATTACTTAACCATCAAAAAGAATGAAATCTTGCCATTTGCAATTATGTGGATGGAGCTAGAGAGTATTATGCTAAGCAAAATAAGTCAGAGAAAGATAAATGCCACATTTCACTCATATGTGGAATTTAACAACTAAACAAATGAACATGGTGGAGGCAGAGAGAGACAAACCAAGAAACAGACTCTCAGCAATAGACAACAAGCCTCTGGTTACTGGAGGTGATGTGGGAAGGGGGATGGGCTAAATAGGAGATGGGTATTAAGGAGTGCACTTGTTGTGATGAGCACTGGGTATTGTATGTAAGTGATGAATCACTAAATTCTACACCTGAAATTATTATTGCACTGTATGTTAACTAGCTAAAATTTAAATAAAACTTGGGGAAAAAAATGAGACCTTTTAGTTATTTCTGAGATTTAGAAACATCAGAATGCCTAACACATAGTAAACTCTCAGTGAATATGTATTGATTTATAAATAAATGATATAGATAAATAAATGAATTTGTCAACACTACATAATGGTGTGATCTGTGTAAGGAAATTGATTAATAAACTTAGTAATGAATATATTAAAAAGAAACTTCCATATCCCACATAACTTAAGAGTATGAAAACAGGAGATGAAGTAAGAAAGAAGATATTACTTTTTGAATGTTCCTAATAAGGTTTCAACTTCTAATCTTTATTTTTCATTATTATAATTTATTCAAGTGAGTTCCAAATCAAGATTTATTGATTTAAATCTTATTCAAACTGGATTTACCCCTACTTCAGTTACTCCTGGCTTTTCTCTTCCACACTTTCTTTCTTTTTTTTTTTTTTTTTTTTCTTTTAGAAAGTGTTTCTCAACTAGGGTAACTTTGCTTACCAGAGGATATTTGGCAATATATGGAGATATTTTTAATTGTCACAACCTGGGAAGGGTAGAGGATATTAGTATCTAGTGGGTAGAAGCAGTTATGCTGTTAAACATTTTATAATGCATAGTATTTTATCCCAAAACAAACAAAACAAAACAAAACAAAACAACAACAACAACAACAACAACAACAACAACAACAAAAAGATCTGCCTTAAAGTATCAAAAGTACAAAGATTGAGAAAACTTGCTTGGAAAAAATAATATCTTCTTTCTTACTTCATCTCCTGTTTTCATACTCTTAAACAAGTTATGTGGGATATGGAAGTTTCTTTTTAATATATTCATTACTAAGTTTATTAATCAATTTCCTTACACAGATCACACCATTGTGTAATGTTGACAAATTCATTTATTTATCTATATCATTTATTTATAAATCAATACATATTCACTGAGGGTTTACTATGTGTTAGGCATTCTGCTATTAATACAAAACACTTGAACATAGGGGAAGGGAAGGAAAAACAAAATAAGATAAAAACAGAGAGGGAGGAAAACCATAAGAGACTCAACTATAAGGAACAAACCAAGGGTTGCTGGAGGGAGGGGAAGTGAAGGGATGTGTAACTGGGTGATGGGCATTAAGGAGGGCACTTGATATAATGAACACTTTGTGTTATATGCAACTGATGAATCACTAAATTCTACCCCTGAAACTAACACTACACGACATACATGTGAACTAACTTGAATTTAAAAGAAATCTAAACAAAAACAAAGCACCTTCCATCACAATTGAGAAAATGTATTTAAATGTTTAACAATATGTAATATTTAAACTGTTTTTGGCTCAAATATACTTAAAAGCCTAGGTTGATGGTATTAAATAAATTTCAGTATATATATTATATATATACATAATATATATAAATACACATAAGTAGGAAATAAATTATCTTGACAATTTCACTTAATTTTGTTATGTTAAAGACTTATTTAAAATTGCCTATCCATCTTTTATTACCATCGTATGTCATGCAACCTATCATACTACAAGTAACTTAAGAAGGTCAATTAAGCTTTAGAAACTATGCCATGAGCACAATTGCTTAATACGTTGGTACTTTTCTCTTAATTGAATTTAAACTACCAATTTTCTTTAGTTCTCCTTAGCTCAGAAAACTTACTTAATGTGCCAAGACCAATATAATACCATAGCTATCATCAAATTAAATAGAATTTAATTTCCATTAAAATATAAGGAAGGGACTATGTCCAAAACTATCTATTAAAATATATGTGGCTGTATTGACAGTACAAGTACAAAGTGGATGTGAAACAATCGGTTTTTTAAACTTTTTCCATGCATTTTTTTCAATCCACAATGTGACATTTTTATACTCATTTTGATTTTTTTCATTCTCCAAGTTTTGTTTTATTTTTTTTAATTTCATTATCTCAATTTTTATTGAAGGTCTACAGAGACCTACAATGTACTATCTCATACTCTCTCATAAGTGTTTCCTGAATGCCTGGGTAAGGGGAGGCATGTACCAAGTCTAGAGAACAGTAGATAAAAATGTACTTCCTGGTCTACTATCTATAGAGTAATCTTTTTTCTCTTGAAATATGACCAGTTTTACCTAATTCTCAGTAATATCCAGGTCCAAATTATTACTATCAGTTCTGACAGCAATCAAGGCCATCATGGGTAATATATTATCTTAATTTTATATTTCTGGTATATGCCATACATAGTCCTACTGTAGCAGGAATATGTACACACAGAAAAAAAAACATAAAGGATGGAATTAAAAAAAACACCTGAGGAAAAAACTATCAAAACTTTTATTACCTTTTGCTTCCCCCTATTTTTTTTTTATTCCAAGTGTATAGATTGTGTAAATTCATTAAGCATAGAGCATGAAAATAGGAAATTATATGGGGCCATAGATAAGAACTGGTCAAGAGCTTCTTGTGAAATTATTCTTAAAACATTAAGTTTAAACATGAAGGCAAATGCTACGATAAATATTTAATAGTGAATCATATTAAAATGGAAAATATGAAGATTTAATCTCTTCAGAAAACATATGAAGAGAGGTATCATACCTTTAGTTGGAATACTACATGGCTCCATTAATATAACTTGGAATTGGGTCATAGACATCTCCAACTAACCAGCTGAGAAATAGCTGGAAAAATAAAATTGCTGGAGTAGGTTATCAGAAGTAAGAAAGTGCTACAGACATCCAAATACCATTTTGAGAATTTTTTTTCAGATAAAAAGGAGAAATAGTAAGTCCACTGAGAAGAAAATCTAAGGAGTAAATAGAAGTTGGGAGAGCATTTTAATGATTTGAGGCAGATATCAGATAAGATGGAAAAGAAAGAGAACAGACATGACTGTTAGGGTAAGATGGAAAGTAATTAATAGGAGGATCTGAAGTTTGGGTAGAGACTCTCACTCAGTCACTGCCACAGCAAAACGGCATTAGACTGAAGTTTCTCTGAGACCCATGGAGATGGGAGAAAGGGTCTTTGTTGTAAATAACAAGCAATTCTCAAATGACTAACAGTATTTTCTTTCTTTGAGTATCCTTAAAATCCAGAGGTTAGGGATGTAATTTTATACACATATACTTGTTTCTAATGGCTAAAATTGCCCAACTAGAATTTTATTTCTTTGTATATGCACACTGCCCTGGTAAAATGCTAGCAGTCTAGGGAGAGGTCCCATACTGATTGTCTCATTTGCAGAACATTAGCATCTACTATGATCTAATAAAAAATTATTTCCATTGTTCCATTTTTGAGAGAACTCTTCCTAGAAACTGTTGGTGAAAGGTGAGGATAGGAGAAGGGAAGTGAGGACCGGTGAAAGAGTGACAAAAGAAAAAGGAGACATTTAGAAAGAACTAAGTCCCAGTATTAAGACTCAGGTATTGGGTAAATTAGGGGCAAGATGAAAGTAGTGATTAATTATGGAGAAGAAAAAAATAGCATAGAAAGAAAGACAGAAGTTTGTTTAAGATAATCATAATCTAGTCCAAAATTTTAATTAAGTCTCTGCTTAAGTTGCAGATTATTCTATATATTTTATGTACTAAGATAAAATTTAGTGACCAACTTTTTAAGAACTTAAGACTTAATAGATTTATCACATTAATTACTTCTATTACCTACTTCATTATTATTTTTCCTAAGTGCAGACATTAAATAATCCTAGACAATTTTACAAATAAAAATTTTAATAATTATTTTATGTATATGAGAAAATTGTTATTTATGATCCGTTCTAAAGTAAGATGTTCTTTTAAGCTATATGTATTTTTGGAACACTGCATCAAAAACTAATGTACTATATGATGACTAACATAACATAATAAAAGGAAAATAAAAAAATAATCTATATGTATTCATAGAATTAACCAATATTGTCAGCCCCATTATATGAAGCTAATGAAAAGTTAACAATGTGGATGCTACCACCTTAAGGAACATTTGAAAATATATGAAGGCATTTTTGTTGTCACAATGACAGAAAGGCTCTGCCAGAATACAATGGATAGGGATGAGAGATGCTGAACAACTAGCAGTAGATGGTAAGTTATGTGTAATCAAAATGTTCCTGTTCAAAATGCAAATATTTTCCCATTGGATTGTGGTGGGTTTGTGACAGATAACTTTTAAGACAATATAAATAGTTTAGAAAGAGGCAGACATCATTAACTCACTGGCTTAATCTTTTCCCACAGTCTGCTCTTCTCTAAGCATGTTCCACATAAGGCAGGCATGTGTGACATAGCTCCTACTAAGGAGACAAGATTGGAAATTGCTGTGTGAGACTTCTGGGAATGTTTCAGTTTCTTTATAAAAAGGAGACAAACAGGTAAGGCATAAGTTGTTGACTCTTTTATCCCTTCTACCTTGTCCATAATTTGAATGTGGATGTGTGGCATCCATCTTAGAAAAAATTTGATCATGAGCATGAGGGGGAAAATGGCAGAAGATAAAAATAGAATATGGTGTGGTATCTAAGAGCATTCCTAAACTCCTTCCTGGGGCCTAGACTCCCCAACTCTAAACTTCTATTTTAAAAAGAGGAAAACGAATATCTATATATTTAAACCACTCATATCCATGTGCATTCTCTCTGTGTAAGTATATGTTCAGTTTAATTTGTGATTATAATTGTTTAAAAATTGACAGTTTTCTGGCAAACTTAAGACATTTCTTCTACATAATCTTACACTGCTAACCTTTGAATATTTGTTTTGAAAAAGCATTAAATGAATTATGACTTGAGAAGGAATATTCTTATTAGTTACTGAAATCCACTTCTAGAATATTCAAATTAAAAAAACACAAGTACAAGAAATTCCTAAAATATGTGAATTCTATTAATAAACTTTATCAATAATTTCACTGAAAAATCAAGTGAAGACATGAGAGGAAATATAAAGTCTATGCTTTACTAATTTAAATCAACAAAGATCATCAATTTGAATATAGCATTTGAGTCATTTAACTTTATCATGCCAACTCTGGAAAAACCACATTAAGAAATATCTTCCTGGGATAGGCGATGTTTTAATAGAAAAATTTCGACATAATCTAAGAATGGTAGCTCTATTTTTAATACACACTTTTGTGTGTATTATATTCTTGCATTAAAATTTTAAGATTTTTCTGTGAATTCTTCTCACCTAGCTATTCCATGCATGAATCATTCTATACCTAAAATGCTTGAAGGGCCTGTTCACATGGAATCAATTCTTTGTGTTTTGCAACTGAAAATTCTCAGAACACAATTTAGGCCCTTACAGAGATTCTATTTTTTTTATAGAACTTTCAGGTGGGATTTTTAGAATGTCGAGAAAACTTGGTTTAGCAATTATGAAGCTATGAGGTTCACTGTAAAATTCTGGGATCTTTCTTAGGTGTCTTAGGGTTTCCAGTGGACACATCTAGCTACTTCTCAGTGTCAAATGTCAATCAAAAGGATGAACTGATGAATAAATATAGAAATCAAATAATCAAAACCATCTTTCTTATTTTCTCTATGTCTTGGATTTGGAAATCTTAAAATAGAAATTTAGAAAATTGTGGAATACAATTCTACATATCAGTCTCTCATAATAATTTAAAATCCCTCTGCTTAAAAGTTACCTTGAACAAAATTTTTAAAATTCAATCACAATAAATATAAAACTGGCTCTATTATCAGGATGTTTATATACATAAAAGTAAAAGTCACATAACTTCTGTTTAAGGTGTCTTTAATTTTTTTTTAAGGTTTTACCTATTTATTTGACAGAGAGAAACACAGCTAGAGAGGAACACAAGCAGAGGGACTGAGAGAGGGAGAAGCAGGTCTCCCTCTGAGCAGGGAGCCTGATGCAGGGCAAGATCCCAGGACTCCAGGATCACCACCTGAGCCAAAGTCAGATGCTTAAAGACTGAGCCACCCAGGTGTCCCAAGTGTGTTTTGGTTTTTTTTTGTTGTTTTTTTTTGTGTGTGTTTTTTTGACTTTTTTTTTTATTGTTACTCATTTTTTTCCCCAGTGTTCCAAGATTCATTCCCCACACCTAGTGCTCTATGCAATAGGTGCCCTTAGTACCCACCACCAGGCTCTCCCATCCCCCCATCCCTCTCCCTCCAAGTCCCTCAGTTTGTTTCTGTGTCCAAAGTCTCTGTTGTTTCATTTCTCTCCCGGATTACCCTACTTCCCATTTACTTTCCTTCTCTTACTGTCCTCTGCATTACCCCTTATGCACCACAAGTAAGTGAAACCATGTGATACTTGACTTTCTCTACTTGGCTTATTTCACTCAGCATAATCTTCCAATCCAGTCCGTGTTGCTACAAAAGTTGCATATTCATCCTTTCTGATGGAGGCATAGTATTCCATTGTATATATGGACCACATCTTCTTTATCCATTCATCTGTTGATGGGCACCTTGGCTCTTTCCACAGTTTGGCGATTGTGGCCATTGCTGCGATGAACATTGGGGTACATATGGCCCTTCTTTTCACTACATCTGTATCTTTGAGGTAAATGCCCAGTAGTGCAATTGCAGGGTCATAGGGTAGCTCTATTTTTAATTGTTTAAGGAAACTCCACATTGTTTTCCAAAGCAGCTGCACCAGCTTGCATTCCCACCAACAGTGTAAGAGGGTTCCCCTTTCTCTGCAGCCTCTCCAACACTTGTTGTTTCCTGACTTATTAATTTTGGCCATTCTGACTGGTGTAAGGTGATATCTCAGTGTGGTTTTGAATTGAATTTCCTTGATAGCTAGTGACACTGAACATTTTTTCATGTGTCTGTTAGCCATTTGTATATCTTCTATGGAGAAGTGCCTCTTCATGTCTCTTGCTCATTTTTTGATGTGTTTATCTTCTTTTTGGATGTTGAGTTTGAGCAGTTCTTTATAGATCTTGGATACCAGCCCTTTGTCTGTAGTGTCATTCGCAAATATCTTCTCCCATTCTGTGGGTTGCCTCTTTGTTTTGTTGACTGTTTCCTTTGCTGTACAGAAGCTTTTTATTTTGATGAAGTCCCAGAAGTTCATTTTCGCTTTTGTCTCCTTTGCCTTTGGAGACATGTCTTGAAAGACAAATGCTGTGGCCGATTTCAAAGAGGTTACTGCCTATATTCTTTTCCAGGATTTTGATGGATTCCTGCCTCACATTGAGGTCTTTCATCCATTTCGAGTTTGCCTTTGTGTGTGGTGTAAGAGAATGGTCTAGTTCCATTCTTCTATACATAGCTGTCCAATTTCCCAGCATCATTTATTGAAGAGACTGTCTTTTTTCCACTGGATATTTTTTCCTGCTTTGTCAAAGATGATTTTCCCATAGATTTGTGGGTCCATATCTGGACTCTCTACTCTGTTCCATTGGTCTATTTATCTGTTTTTAACAGATTTCGCAGTAAACAATATGTAGTCAGACTTAACTCAAAGAGATATGGCAAATTAGATTAAGTCTTCAATCTTTGGCTTCCTTCACCTCTCATCATGACAAAAGGCCCAAACACCTCTCTCTAGCTCTACAAACTTGTCTATGGCTCTCTAAAGACCCTTCTTGTTGCTCTCTCTGAAACACTGGTACGGGGGAGGGATAACTGGACCAGCCTGTTACCCTCCGGAGGCTGAGCGAGATGGTAAGGGTCGACGGCCTGGCCAGCCCCCTGAAACCGGGAAAGAAACCATACCGAGCCAGGAGTTGAGTTGGCCATGAGGGTGCAGCAATCTCAGCTTTATTGTATCAGAGACACAGTTATATAGGGAGGAAAGGAGGGAGTAAAAGAAGTAGCAGGGGCCAATAGGAACTCATTACGTGGCTATCACTAAGGCCTTAGGCAGATTTCAGGCCGGACTGTGGGGCGGGGCTAAGTTCGCCAGTCCATGGTGGGCCAGCGGAGCGCGGGAAGATTCAGCTAGGTCACCTACGGGGAAGTATTCTGGAGAAGCCCAAGAGGCCACCCCAGCCAACTTCCACTAATGGCCGCAAACTAGCGGGCGCCAGGAGGTCCCAACACCTTCTGTGGCAATTCTCTCTAGCTTATGCTTAAACTCCAGGAATGCTGTTCTTTTATTCTCAAGTCCGGCCAAGAATCTTAGGTTCTTCATGTGACTGCTCTCTAGGTAGCCTTAGGAATAAAGCCATCTTCTTAGCTTATTAAAGTAATTCATTCTAAGGAATGATTTACCAATAATCTCAGCCAAATAAATGCAATTTATATATAGCATTGTATCCAATGTATAGTTAAATTGCGTTGCAATCAATTTCTTATTTATTATCTATCTTACCCCCTGGAATAGAAGCTTCATGGAGCAGGCACCTCCATTATCACTATTCTTCCATAGTTCCTAGTTCAGATTAAGTGCTATTCATTCATGTTTCTTAAAAGTGTAGTAAACTTTAGAAGTTCAAAAAAGAGGCAGACTATTATAGGTGATTATGGTTGAGTGAAAATGAGGGAAGGTCTATTAGGTTGGAATGTGAAGGATGGATAGGATTTTTGTGACTTAAGTACTTAGACGCTAAACACATTGCTACCTCACAGTCTATACACAGAAAAGTTACACAAAGAGATGTCTTGTATCAGAGTAGTGCACAAGAATCTATGCGTGCTTATCTAGGGGTAAATGGAGGAACTGGAAAATGAGGTACAGGTTGGGGACATGGAATGAATTTGGAACAGGAAAGTAGCTTGTGCAGGTGAAAGAGTGAGGTCCTGGTTGAAGGCAAGAAATAAAATATGCTGGGAAGACCAAAGACATAAGCTGAATAATTCTGTCTTCCTTGTATATAGTTAATATCATGGTCCAATTTACAATAATTTATTTATATACATATTGATAGATTATATAATAGCAACAACAACTATATGCTTAGGCTTGTTAAAACTTCAGTTTGTTTTTCATGGCATATTCTATTAAAAGAAATGGTATTTCTGTTGAAGTGTATTTCAACATTCTCAAGTAAACTCAATTTACTGCACAATATATCAAAGAAGGGGTGTTACAAGTTTAAGGCTGCAAGAGTCATTATTCCCCTTTAGTTACTACTTTAATAAGTTAATTTATTCATTCCATTTTCTAATACTTAGTGCCTATGTAATCTATCAGATAAAAGCAATAGTCATGCCAAGTTAAAGTAATAAAATATCGGTCATGTTACATAGACGATTTTCCACTAATACACAGAATGAAATCTCAACACTATAATCCAATTAATCAGAATATGAATAAGTTGGGCACCATCTTTACTGAAACAATTTTGAGAAAGATTTTTTTCTAAGTATTTCAATACATCTTTTTTTTTTAATCTTAGACCAGAGCAAGATGATTTCTTGTACTCTGAGATGTCACAGTTAAAACAAATGCCTTTGGAGAGATAAAAGTCACTTATGGAAAAGTGTGAACTATCCACCCACATTTTTAAATCCCTTTTAAAAAGTTGCTGGAAGACAGCAAATGTTAAGCATGATAATACTTTTTTAAGTCTTGCATTAGCAAAACAAGACCTGATTTTTTCAGAATGTTTACACTGGAAGCTTTTGTTTTACTCTCATTTCCTTGCTCTTTTCTATTTATATTAGCAACCCTGATTTAATGGTTTGACTTTGGTTCTAAGTCTCTCAGGAAAACAATATCAAGCCAGGATAAACCTAAAAAATGATTTCACCATAACATTTTTCAGATAATGCCTTATAAAAGAAGAAAGTTTAACAGATTTTTCTCATAATATCTATAATTAGAAAGAAAAAAGGAAAATACTTTCTTTCATCTTTATGGAACCAAGAAATGAGGAATGAGAACAAAACACCTTTTTAAACTTACTTTCTGGGGCCCCTGGGTGGATTAAAATGGGTAAAAGCCTCTGCCTTCAGCTCAGGTCATCATCTCAGGGTCCTGAGATTGAGGCCCACATCAGGCACTCTGCTCAGCAGGGAGCCTATTTCCTCCACTCTCTCTGCCTGCTTCTCTGCCTACTTGTGATCTGTCTCTCTGTGTCAAATAAATAAATAAAAATCTTAAAAAAAATTACTTTCTGTTTACTCTAACTGGATTTTTTCTTTACAATTTAATGCCGATATCACTTTGAAAATAGAACATCAGTCTCTAATTTGATGTCTACCAGACACATCAAAGACATGTAGAAAAGGTATATCTGCATCCAAAATAGGTTACTTATGTGATAATATAAAAATAATTAAATTATTTTTAATATTAGCATACAGGTTAATGAACCAGATTTAACATGAAATAAGTATGATTTGCCAAAATAAAGATATAGTCAAGGTGAGCACTTGAAGGTCAATAGAAAAATCTTTTACAACAGTAATGACAATCCCCTGAAATGTTTTAGAGCTGTGCACCACAAAAGAAATAAGTCAGACTAAATGTGAGACTCATATATCATTTAAAATTTTCTAATGATGTTTTTTAAAGAGGAGGAAATTAATTTTAATAGTTAATACACCCAAAATATAATTATATCTACATATAATTAATATAAAATATTGAGATAATTTATATTTTTTTCATACTAAGTATTTGAAATCTTGTACTTTGTACTTACAGTGCCTCTAAATAAAGCTAACCACATTTCAAATGCTTATAAACCACCTGTGGGAGGTGGAGACCATTTGGACACTGAGAGTTCTAGCATATTTCAATGTACAAATCCAACTTTCAGAACTTTACATCTTCACAAATTATTTTTACAGCCATCTTAATTCTGTTGTTTCCTGTGTCTTTCCTACTTTGTCTGAACAAAACAATATAAAACTTTTCACTGCTCTTTGTTAAAATAGCTATAGGCAATTACCTGATTTTCATTAAACAACCAACTTTGAAGAATCAATTTACATTGGAGTATTAGATTAGAAGCTACAATGGCTATATTATACATATAATGCGTTATAATTATATAAAATGATATAAATGATGGCCATGTAACTATCATTAAAGTTGATCTATAATTATACATGAAATATATATAATTTATTCTAGAATTATAATTATATATAAACATATAACTAGAAATATGTATAACTATAATTATAAAGAAGAGCACTGTTTTGTATGAACAACAAAGTATAATATATTTAATGTATTCAAAATTGTAAAATAATTACTTATTTTATTCTATTATGAATAATTCTAAATAAATTCTAAAATCTATGAGAAAATATTTCAAAGTATTTTTTAAAATAGATTTATGGGGCACAATATTGCATTCTACACTGTATAGATTTATTTCATTTTTATTATTTCCTTTCTAAAAGAAAAAGTTTATTTACTTATTTTAGAGAGAGAGTGGATGAGTGGTGAGAAGGAACAGAGGGAGAGAGGCAAGCAGACTTCCAGCTGAGCACGGAGCCCGCTAGGCAGCTGGAAGCTAAGACCGATGAGATCATGACCTGAGGACAGAAATCACAAGTTAGAGGCCTAACTGACTGAGTCACCCAGGCATCCCTATTATTTACATTTTTTACTTGTTTCCAGTATTCATATTTGTGACATTTATTAGCTTATATTGTTACAATTATTTAATATCTACAAAATAAAAATCTGAATAAACTGTAAAGTTGTTTTCCTTACAGTACAAAATCCAAAAGAGCTCATAAATACAATAATGATAATTACAATAATATAAGGTCTAAAATATGGATAGTATTCTGATAACATCCAGAACCTACTGAATTCAGTATAGATGCTTAGAGCCGTTAAGTATTCCACTGGTAAAATTTCTTCTTAGATTTCTTAGTTTTATTCTCTGTTTTGTAAGAAACCCAAACTTTAGTTTTAAGTATATAATGCTGTCCCACTTGCAACAGTGGAAGAACAAAGGAAGACCAACCAAGAAAAGACTGATTGGCAGGGAAAGCTGACTGATTAGAAGCAGCCAGATTTATGGGAAATCCAACACTTGAATCCAAGGATTTCTCGCAGGCTAAGAGCCTGGGAGCTTTCTTCAAAAGACCAAAGTTACTGACCTGGAATCAATGACTATGTGACATGATTCCAACACAATTACAGATATCACATAATTTGAAAGTTACACAGATAATCCATATGGTGAATATGCTACAGCAAGAGAGTTGAGAGTTTGCAGTATATGCTCATAATACTTCATGCTACTTATGCTCATGTGCAGACTCCTTGCATGGCTGCCAATGACAGATTAAACACACTCATTTTTCCTTATTTAAAATGTATGACTATGTAAAGAAAAGGATAATTAGTATCATTTATATCCACTTGTTTTTCTTAATAAGATGAAAATGCAATCAAAGTGTGTGTATATATATATATACATATGGAATATTGCTGATATTAGGGTAAATAAAATTACAAGACAAACATTGGTCAGATCTGATTGCCTGATTATTTTTCTTTGGTCTTTCAAAATTAATAAAGGGAAACCTTATTAGAATGAAATCGAGAAGGTTAGCAGGGGGAGCTCGTATGCCCTATCACTCACGGTCTATTGCAGACCCAAAAGAAAGAGGTGAACCCTGCACATGGACACTTCTTTACCATACCTACAGAAGGAAGTCTTCCACTTCTACTCCCTCATCCCTCCCAATGGCTCAGCCAGTGAGAGACTATTACAACTCAGCCAGCGGAAAGCCTCTATATTTCCAGTTCTCAGTTAATGTCAGTGGATGTTCTGTTTATAGCAAACAGCCTTCCCATATTCCAACTTTCTTCTATAAAAAAGCATTCCTCTCTTTTGTTCTCCATACTTAGTTATGGTTTTGCCACAGTGTACTTGTCCCAGATTGAAATTCTTTGCTCTTCTCAAATAAACCCATCTTCTCTTACTAAAATTACTGACATTTTTATTTTTTAAGGTTATCAGGTCTTTCCTTGCCCTAGGCTTACGGGCTGGGAAGCTCTTGTCTAACAAACATCAAAGCAGTTCATGGAGGAAAAATAGCAAAAAGCACATGAAGAATGATTCTATAGTCTGAGCTAAAATAGAGAAGTTTTATTGGTGACATTTAAAAAATTAAAGAAGAAGAATGAAAAACTAATTTTGTCATTGCATTTTCCCAAAGTCCCAGTAAAAATAGAAGTCAATCTGTTTTTGAGTCCTGAATATAAAAAAAAAATTATGTAATAATTCTTATTATTAAACTTACTAACATTTTGTGAAAATATAGATTATAACTTCAATAAAACAGAAATAGCTCTTTAAAAAGGACAAAATTAAAGAGAGGCAATACAAAAATTCAAGATAGGGAAAGCTATGAATATGGAAAAATAGTGTATATATTTTGAGAAGAAATGGATATTAAAATTCTTAGCCATCAAAAAGCATGAAATTTTGACATTTGCAATGACATGGATGGAACTAGAAGGTATTATGCTAAGTGAAATAAGTCAGTCAGAGATGGAAAAACACCATCTGATTTCACTGATATGTGGAATTTAAGAAACAAAATGGATGAACATATGGTTAAGGAAGGAAAAATAAAATAAGATAAAAACAGAGAGGGAAGCAAACCATAAGATACGCTGAACTCTAAGAAACAGCTGAGGGTTGCTGGGAGGTAGATGGGGAGATGAGGTAATGGGGGATGGGCAGTAAGGAGGGCACTTGATGTAATGAGCACTGGGTGTTGTAGGCAACTGATGAATCACTGACCTCCACCTCTGAAACTAATAATACAGTTTATGTTATTTATATTGAACCTAATTAAAAAAGTAAAGAGCATTCACAAAATACTGGCATATTGCTAAAATCAATCCTTTAGATTAACCAAGGTTAAACTGCCATTGAAAAGTAAAATGCTGATACTCTAAAGCAGATGAAATTCTATTAAATTATCAAAATGGTTGGCAAAATAAGAGCACCACACACAGAAGTTTTTCTTCAATGTGGCAGGAGTGATAAGTCTTACAAAAAGTGTGGTTTTCCTCATAATTTAATATTTCTGCATGATCCAAATATAGTGGGTTTCATATAGAATCCTTCAGTTTCTGGTGTTCAATTCAAAAGTTTAGATTAACTGCAAATTAAAACCAGTTGAAGTGATCTTAACCAATGATGTGAAAAAAATAAACATTTTAAAATATTGTTTGGGAAATGTGGAAGTAATGCATTCCAGAGACGAATTTGATGTCAGAAATTGTAGTTTCTCTTTAAGGGAATCAGACTTAATTAAATGGAAATAAGAAAGTGTCTTTTTCATACACATAATGTGCTGCAAATCTCTCCCCTCTTGCAAATAAAATTGTAGAATACAGAATATTTATGGCCACAGGAATAAAAGAAATTACATATTTGGTAACAAATTAGGCTGAGCAAGGGTCTAAAGTATTCATTGTAGCCATGCCATGTCTTTGATCTTAAATGGCATTTCCCACCATTCAGTGTTAGTAGGTATAAGGATTACTTTGAGATAGAACTGCTTTATTAGCCACATAAACTGGAACTGTACATCTTTGTTAAGAAAAAGTAAAGTATACCAAATATTTATGTGGGATCATAAGCTTATTTAAGATAGAAAAGTTAATCATTCAAAATTACACTTGCCATTAATCTCATCTGATAAATGTGAAAATATAGTGAAGTCACTCAAGTTTCTTATCTAAGCAAAGCTTAGTTTTTGCTCTTTAAAAACAAATAATTGAGAAGTTTGAGGGTTTTCTTCTGAGACAATTCTTTAACTCTTTTGTGTAGGAGTATACAGCAAGCCAG
>PITA01023107.1:0-28880 GCA_004023965.1 Spilogale gracilis
CCCCTCCTGGAGCTCTGTGGGCCCCTGGGAGGCCGGGCAGAGAACCCCCACACTAGGCATCCTGTGCAAGAACTCCCTTCCCACATTGGCTTGCCAAGGGTCTTATGCAACTCCGCAGCTCCATCTGTCCATTCTGAGAACTGAATGTGGACTGGCAGGGTTCCTCAGCACACTCACAGGAGACAGATGCGCAGGGAGGTCTTGGGTCACTGCGACAGAGCTGACCTTGCCACAGGTGTTACAGACGTGGACACCATGGGGGCCCACATGGAGCCTAAGACTAGTGTCAGCAGGGTGGCAGGTGGGGATAGGGGCTTTGACCCAGGAGGGCAGGGGCAGAGTGCCGCAAGGCCATGACCACCTCTCAGGGGACGAGAGGCACCCCCACACCCCAGGGAGGCCAGAAGGGACCAAGGTGAGAGGGCTGAGGGCTGCCCTGTGGCAGGGAGGAGCACCTGGAGACATACCTTAGCCAAAGCCCACAAGATAAGAATACAGAGGCAAGTGGGATTACTCAGGTAAGTCTCCTGGAAAGCCCTGGAAAGATGGAGAGAGATGGCCCTGCCCCAGGAGGCTGGGCTGCAGCTCAAGCAGGCGAATGTGTGGCGCTTTGGAGCAGCCAAGTTCACGTGCAGACTGCGCAAGACCTGCATTTGGACCTGCAGGCTGGTGCAACCTCGGACTCCATGCTTATATTCAGAAGGCATCAATAGCAAAGAAATAGGTGCAGA
The DNA here is from genome assembly GCA_004023965.1 of Spilogale gracilis. Lineage (NCBI taxonomy): Eukaryota > Metazoa > Chordata > Mammalia > Carnivora > Mephitidae > Spilogale > Spilogale gracilis. The sequence continues at coordinate 732 of PITA01023107.1, forward strand.
AACACAACTGAGAGAAAACATGAAAAAATGTCAACTGTCTTTAATCTCTTAGCAATAAGATTACAAGTGATTCTTCCCTTTTCTGTACCTGTTGGTTCTTTATAATTTTATTTTTTTTCTAACTTTATAATTTAAAAACATTGAAATATGGGGCACCTGGGTGGCTTAGTTGGTGAAGCGTCTGCCTTCGGCTCAGGTCATGATCTCAGCGTCCCAGGATCAAGTCTCAGGTCCTGAGATCGAGCCCAGCATGGGACTCCTTGCTCAGAAGGAAGCCTGCTTCTCCCTCTCCCTCTGCCCCTCCACCCTGCTCATGCTATCACTCTGTCTCTCTCAGATAAATAAACAATCCTTAATTTAAAAATAAGTAAATAAAGTATTGAAATGTATTTGTGGAAATGTGGTTACATGTCCATTATGGTCAAACATTTTGTTTCATATACTCTTGTACATATATTTACATGAACATCTGGGACACATACACTTGTACACATATACCTTTGCCTTATGCTCTTAAAAAAGGATTGTGAATCCCCTAAAGAACTTTTGGCTCAGTTGTTAAGCGTCTGCCTTCAGCTTAGGTCATGATCCCAGAGTCCCAGGATTGAGTCCCCCATCAGGCTCCCTGTTCGGGCGGAAAGCCTGCTTATCCCTGCCTCACTCCCCCTGCTTGTGTTCCCTCTCTAGTTGTGTTTCTCTCTGTCAAATAAATAAATACATACATACATACATACATACATACATACATACATAAAATCTTTTAAAAATAAGTTAATTAAATGGCAGTTAAGAAACCCACTGCATGTCAACATAAGTAACCTTTCCATGAAAAATGATACCTTTGAACATCAGAGTGAGGCAGGTGGCATTCAGCTCGCACTCTTTAATGTCTGGCCCTAGTGAGACAGCTGGATTCTCAGATCTGCTCCAGCCTTCAGCCTGCTACAATGTCACAGGGAATGTGGTCTCTGGAAAATTCCACTGCGTGCTCAAGGGAGAAAGAATGAAAAAGGCAAATGACATCTTCGCGTTGTTATGAAAATAGTTTTGGCCACACTTTGAGAACTGCTAGTATAGAGTATAATCACAGCTCTGGAAAAACAGACTTAAAAATATCTGAATAAAAGTGTCGCTATGCCCCCTAGTGGTACCTCTTATTATTGCAACTGTGGTTACCAACGTGGGTGTGCCAGTCAGTGTGACTTTCTTCTGAGGTGCAGAAAGCTCAAGGTTCCACAACCCTTAAGTGGTGGGCCCAGGACTCAGACCTGGGTCTTCTCATCACCGTGGCATTCAAGCATCTTGTACAGAGGACTGCCTCTCAGTGAGAAAATCCTCAATATGGTATGATCAAACAATATGTTAAAAGGCAGACAAATTTCTGAATAAAAATAATAAGACATCCTCTCTGCTCCATTAACACTTGGTGTGTGTGCATATGCTTAGGTTACGTGCAAATTTGGAAAGACACGAACTGTGACCTATGGGGCACTGACAAGATGTCCAGCACCGTGCAAGATACTTTGATGTTCAAGTATAGACTAAACATGTACACGTTCTCAATCTCAAAAGGCACGTGCACAAAACGCATCTCTAGTTTTCATCACTCAATTTTAATTTCTGATTCCAATTCCTGTAAGCCTAATCTAGTCCCTCCCAGGAACACCCAGCTCTATCTATGGTCACTCAGCACTCCGGGGAGAGTCATCCTGCCCTGTCCTCACCCTTTTCCTCAGGTAGAGCCAGGCTTCTGGGACAAGGATGTCCTCCCCTGTCTGCTCCCAGTCTCATGCACCGGTGCCTGACAACATCTACGGAAATCCAGTCCACCCCCAGCCATAACCACCTGCTGGAAGGGGAAACTCTGTATGCTTTTGTCAACACTGTGAGGACTCCCGAGGTTCTCAAGAGAGAGATCCAGGACACATAGCTGCTCTCCCCTTCTCAACCCCTGGGGTCCCTCGACCCTGATCTCCAGGCCAACGGCCCTTCTCAGCACATCCACTGCCCAGCCCTGGGGGCTCCTCTAGCCAGTGGACCCAAGTCCCAGCTCCTACATCAATCTCCATTCCTCCCCACTCTGTTCTTCATGTAGAAAACATTTAGACAGGCACACCTGGGTGGCTTCGTCAGTTAAGCGTCTGCCTTCAGTTCAGATCATGATCTCAGGGTCCTGGGATCGAGTGCCACATCAGATTCCCTGCGCAGCAAGGAGTCTGCTTCTCCCTCTGCCTGCTGCTCCCCTCGCTTCATGCGTCCGCTCTTTCTCTCTCTCAAATAAATAAAATCTTTAAAAGAAAAATAAACATTTGCACAGTCCTTCAGGATTTGTGTCTCAAGAGTCAAAGCAAGCCAAAAAGATCTTGATTTTCAAACTAAAGTTCCCTCGGCTGTGAACTCCTAAAATCCATTTAGAAACTCGCTGGCTTTTTATTCTCTCTGGGTCTGAGATCTCAGTCTCTTCCCTTGGCTGGGCCCAAAAAGAAAAAAAAAATCTTAGGGTGCCTGGGTGGTTCAGTGGGCTAAAGCCTCTGCCTTCGGATCAGGTCATGATCTCAGGGTCCTGGGATCCAGGCCCACATCAGGCTCTCTGCTCAGCAGGGAGCCTGCTTCCTCCTCTCTCTCTGCCTACTTGTGATCTCTCTCTCTGTCAAATACATAAAATCTTTAAAAAAACAAAAACAAACAAACAAAAAAAAACACCTTGGCTTACCCCTACTTTCCCTGCCAGTATCTGCCCCATTTCTGGTCTATACTCGTGTCTCATTCCTCCCCACTCACCATCTCTCCTTACCTTACTCGGCCAAGCTTTTGTGCACAGACCTGACCAATTACTCTTCTCAAGATTACAGATCATTTCCACCTAGATCCCACGGCCAGTCCTCAGTCACCACCCACCGCCCCCTCTTGGCCACTCTTTTCTCCTCATAAAGTTTTCCTCCTTGGGTTCATACTATCTCCTGGTCCTCCTGCCACCTACCTAAACATTCCTTCCCTGATCCTTTGCCAGCTCCTCCTTCTCCATTACCTTTTCCCTTCTACTTCCTCTGGCTCCCCTGGGAACTGCTCATCCAGAGCTCCTCCCAGCCCTTCCCAGCAAGGAGAAGACAATATGTGACTGACTCTTGTCAATGAGCTGTGAGCAGAAGACACAGGACACTTCCCAGCAAATCCCGCCTGCCACATGACTCTCCAGCTCTCTTTTCTCCTACTGCAGCTTATTTGGAGAAATCTTGATGTTGACCTGTGGGACCAAAACACCACAGGAGCCTGATCACTGAGTCACTCTATGAAAGACAGATGTCGTATGAAAGACAGATGAGCCCAGACCGGCGTCAGGCTTCGTATGATTGAGCAATAGGTATCTGTGTGTCTGGCCGCTGGGATTTGGGAACTATTTGTTACCAAGGCAGAACTTTAACTTTTCCAATACAGTCACTTTATCCAGTATTACAGCCTTCAATATGATGTGTATGCCCATAACTCATGGGTTATAGATCTAGCCGAATTTGTCTCTTAGACTCCAGGCTCAAATATACAACTGCTTACTCAACACTCCATCTGAGATGTGAAATATCTCACACGTAATGGATCCAAAACTGAATTCTTGATTTTACCCCCATAGCATTTCTCATTTCAGCTGGTGGCAATCTACCAACCACAACTGCCTCCCATATTTCTCCTTTTTAACAAAGCCTTTCCCCTACCCCTCACCCCCGTCAACAACCAATTTATTCTCTGTCCCCATAGCTTTGCCTCTTTCTGAATGTCATAAATGGAATCCTAAGTATGCAATCTACAGGTGTATCTACTCGGAAAATTTTCCAGATGTTTGAAACAACTCAGGGACACATTTCCCTGTGAGCTCCATTCCAGGGAGGGGGAAGCAACCATACTAAATAAAACTGCAACAGGAAAATGTCAGGAACTGATAAGTACTATGGAGGAAATTAAACTGGGTGAAGTGACCAAGAAGGACTGGAGGCTGGGAGGGGTGTGTATTTTAGAGCAGTTAGGGACTGTGTCTTTGGAAAGTTGAACTGAGCTTGAATATGAAAGATGTTGATAAAAAGTTGATCAGGGGGCATCTGGGTGGCTAAGTTGGTTAAGCGCCTGCCTTCGGCTCAGGTCATGATCCCTGGTTCCTGGGATGGAGCCCTGTGTCAGGCTCCCTACTCAGCAGGGAGTCTGCTTCTCCCTCTCCCACTGCCCCTCCCCCTGCCTGTTCTCCTTCTCTCTCCCTCTCTCTCTGTCAAATAAATAAATAAAAATCTTTTTTAAAAAAGTTGATTGGGCTAAGACTAGGAGAAAGTCATTCCAAGCAAGAGGGGAAAGCATATGCAAAGAATACATGTAGTGTGTCTAAGAAACAGAAAGAAATCACGTGGGGCTTAATGAACCTACACATTTGCCTGGGTGGCTCCGTCTGTCAAGCATCTGCCTTTACTTAGGTCATCATCCCGGAGTCCTAGGATTGAGTCCCTTGTCGGGCTCCCTGCTCAGCGTGGGAAGCCTGCTTCTCCCTCTCCCTGCCTCTCTCTTTCTGTCAAATAAATAAATAAAATATTTTTAAAAGGAAGAAAGAAATCTATAGACAATGATATGAAATAGGGTCAGAAATATTGGCAGGGGTCAGGTCACACAGGGCCGTGTAGGCTGTGGTAGCTATATGGGTAAGATAATGGATGTGGATTGATGGATGGATGAATGGATGGATGGATGGACGGATGGACGGATGGAAAGTGACAAATTCTGCATGGTTAGAAACCCAAATCCAGGGGCCCCTGGGTGGCTCAGTTGGTTAAGCGACTACCTTCGGCTCAGGTCATGATCCTGGAGACCCGGGATCGGCCGGAAGCCTGCTTCTCCCTCTCTCACTCCCCCTGCTTGTGTTCCCTCTCTAGCTGTGTTTCTCTCTGTCAAATAAATAAAATCTTAAAAAAAAAAAAAAGAAAGAAAGAAACCCAAATCCACTTGAGACCACTAGATGGAGCCAAACATTGATACTTGTTACTTGTTCCCATCTTTGGCAGAACTTTGAAAGCCTTCGCATTCCTCCCTGGGAGGCCGACAGACTTCAACATCCCTTTGAGCACAGCAGAGTTTCTCAGCTAGTGATGCTACTGGGCTATTAGTTATGCAAAGATACTGTTGCTCTTGGCCCTGGGGTGACCTAGTAAAGTCTGAGGAAGCCAAATTCCCTAAGTGTTACTTCTGTCCATTCACAACGCTGTTAGACAGCAGACATTATCATGTTCTAGGCAGGTCATAATGCAAAAAAAAAAAAAAAAAAAAATTAGGAGGTGCAACCTTAGAGAATGTTGTATGCTTCATGTCGCATCATTTGGAAGAGTGATCTGACTTTACTTTTTTTTTAAAGATTTTGTTTATTTATTTGTCAGAGAGAGTATAAACGGGGAGCACCAGGCAGAGAAAGGGAGAAGCAGACTCCCCGCTGAGCGGGAAGCCTGATGCAGGACTTAATCCCAGGACCCTGAGATCATGACCTGAGCCCAAGGCAGATGCTTAATAGACTGAGACACCCAGGAGTCCCAAGTGATTTGACTTTAACTGGCCATTCCTGGCAGCAGAGTACCAACTATGTCCAGATACTGAAGATTATGAAATACTACAGTGTGAAACATGTACATGTGAGATACAGGTGCTCTCAACTGTTGGGCCAATGCACAAAATCAATGAAACCTTGAAGTTCCACCTCTTTAGATACGGCTTTGGGATCAGACAAGTCATGGAACCCACCCGGGGGTGCCACCTAACTCAATTTATAATGCACATCGAGGAGAAAATGAGCTATCGCAACCACGGCATGCAGACGAGACAACATCTCCTGCCATGGAAAGCAATGAGAAATCTGTAAGCAGGAACATGAAAGGATCAGTGCTGTGTCTTGGGAAGCCCTCAGGCTGAGGTGTCTAGAACACAAAGGAGGAGGGAAAGTCCCAAGACACAAGCTGTCCTGGAGAGTGTCTGCAAAATGAGGGGAGAGGCCATGCAGGCAGGGGCAGTGACCCAGCAAAGGGCAGGGCCAGAAGTCAGAGATGCAGTCTGAGAAATATATTGAGAAACCTTGGGACAATTAGAAAGGAAAATGAGGCAGGCAATGGGCAGAGGGTAGAATCATGCTCAGGAGGAGGCAACAAGCAGGTGAAACTCAAGATATAGAAAAACAGGTCTGGAGGGAAGCCTGGGCTCAGTCAGTTAAGCGTCTGTCTTCGGCTCAAGTCATGATCCCAGAGTCCTGTGATGGAGCCCCTGCTTGTGCTCACACTCCCTCTCAATGAGTAAATAAAATCTCTCTCTCAGTGAATAAATAAAATCTTTAAAAAAAAAGAAAGAAAAAAAGAAAAACAGGTCCACAGAAGATTGGAGAGGACAGGGAGGATGTGGGGGAGTAGGGGAAAATACAGGGAGGGAGGATTGAGCTATGTGTTTTGGGAGTGGGACTCTCTAATTATTATAGAACATTTCAAGCATATGAAAAATAAAAAATAACAAACATGTAAAGATGTCTTTTAAAGTTTACTATTTGAAAAATAAAAAAAAATAATAATAGTGGTGCCTGGGTGGCTCAGTCTTTAGGCGTCCGCCTGGGGCTCGGGTCATAATCCCAGGGTCCTGCTTTTCAGGATGCCTGCTTCTCCCTCTCTCATTCACCCTGTTTGTGTTCCCTCTCTAGTTGTCAAATAAATAAATAAAATCTTTAAAGAAATAATAAAATAAATAATAAAAAATGAATAATAATTTTAAAATAAAATAAAATAAATAAATTTTACTATTTGTACAGAAAATTATCATACACATATGCTCCAAATCACAGATCCCTCTTACCAAGTCTTCTCCATAGTTGGCCTCAGACACAGTAAAACTGGAAAGAATTCACAACTGTTGTGTCTGTTGCTATACTTGAGATAGTTATATGAAAACTCAGTTGCCTACCCTATTGGACCCATGACACCCTTTAGATAATATATATTTTACAATACCTCTATTATGAAATGCAGTTCATAGATAATAAACCTACCAACACTCAAAATTTCAAAAAATTAAGGTCCTATCATATAAAGGAGAAATTAATCTATCAAGTGTATGTCAATATGTAAACATCACCACTAACACTAAAAAAAATAAGGTAGCCAGACACTTGTACTTAAAATCCCCATGATTGCAACAAACAGCACAAGTATTGTCTTAATATCAAAAGCAACATTGTTGCAAGTGATGTGATCTTCTGAAATGGTTAATAGCTCTTCAGTTCTGAACAAATTAATTTAGCTGCGTTCTGGGAAGGTTCAGAGTACATTTATGGTAGTCATATTGCTCACCAGTATTCACTGTTCTCCTTCACCCAGACACTGTTGGATTAAACTTTTGAACTCCCTTGAAGTTAAAAGCAGCATGTACTTACTTGGCCAATGAAATGTATGTAAGTGGGGACGCCTGGTGGGCTCAGCTGGTTAAGCATCTACCTTCGGCTCAGTTCGTGATCCTAGGGTCCTGGGATCAAGTCCCACATCAGGCTCCTTGCTGGGCAGGGAGCCTGCTTCTCCCTCTGCCTGCCACTCCCCTGCTTGTGAGTGCTCTCTCTCTCTCTCTCTCTCTCTCTCTCTCTCTCTCTGGTAAATAAATAAATACAATCTTAAAAAAGAAAGAAAGAAATGTATATAAGTGAACCTCATCACATCAGGACTGTGGTACTTAGTGCTGGTGCAAAATTCTGCTCCAAAGGTAGAACCTGAGCTGGCCTGGGTCCCCAAGTGGAGCATGATGAGAAGCAAACTTCTAATAAATTAAACCACTGAGATTTGGGGGTTATTTGTTACTGCAGCATAACCTAGTCTGACAATGTTAAAACTATTTTTCTAGGGGCGCCTGGGTGGCTCAGTCCTCGGGCATCTGCCTTTGGCTCAGGGTCCTGGGATGGAGCACCGCATCAGCCTCCCTGTTCTGCAGGAAGACTGCTTCTCCCTCTCTCACTCCCCCTGCTTGTGTTCCCTCTCTAGCTGTGTTTCTGTCAAATAAATACATAAAAATCTTAAAAAAAAGACTAGCAGCAAACCCCTCCATCACCAGGACAGGTCAAATACCACCCCACACCTTCCCCACTATCTCCACACCCCACTCTCCCCATCAAAAAACAACCAGCCTTCAAAGACCAGACAGATCATAAACACTCAGTGGAGGCAGCAGGACCAAAATACCAGGAGAACCAGGGAGCTTTTAAAGGGACAACCATTGTCCCCACTTCATCAATTTGCTAACACCAGGCGGGTGTGTTCCAAACCAGGGTATGGGCGTCCCTGGTAGGGGGCAAGCCCAAAAGAAGTTGCCAAAGCTTCTGATCTTTCAAGAGGGCCAAAATCCAGATGTTCCTGCCAAATCTTTTGATTTCTAAATATCTGCAACAACCTTTATTTTATTTTAGTTTGCTTTAGGTTAGGTTTAAACGCTCTGGGAGCCAAATATACAACCGTTCTCCTAGTTTGATGAGGCCCTGTGTGGCACTTTGCAAAACAAGTGTCAAATGCTAATGAAATGTGAGTTTCCATTTAGTCAAACTCCCTTCTTTCCAAGTGAGGAAACAGACGGGGAGGGACAGCCTACAAAGTGGGCCATGCCTCATGGAAGCCACAGAGTGCGGTAACAGTCCTCACCTTGCTGACGTCTGCCATGCGCTCCTTACTGCAAAATCTTATTTCATAATGAAGTAGGTTCTCTTATTATATCCATTTAACTAATTAATAGAATCCGGACCTTCTGATTCCCAGTCCTGCCAACATACCGTGTATGTAGGGGTTTTTTAAAATAAAAAAGTCCTGATTTCCTGCCTCGCCTGTCCTGGTTTTCTTACCCGCCCTTTTAGGGCTTGTTCCTGCCGAAAAGTGGCGAAGCAGAAAAAGTAAATCATGAAGCGAAAATCAGAAAAAGGAACTAGAGTCACGACGAAACTAAAGCCCTGGGGGCTGTGTTCCAAACCAGGGTGTGGGCGCCCCTGGTAGGGGGGCAAGCCCAAGAGAAATTTGCTGGACAAGAGTCCTCCCTACTAGTGGGAATATGGGGGCTTATAAGAAGTTATGATTTGTACTTCTCTGAACCTTTTTGAGGTTAAAGAAAGGAGGGGGAAGGGTGGTGAAGAGGAAAGAGAACGTTGGGAACAAAAAAAAAAAATCTCTGCCCGCCCGCGCCCGCCTGCGCCGAGTCCTCCGCCTGTCGCGGCCACGTGACGCGGCTAAGATGGCCGACGGGGAAGACGGCTGCCCGGCGGGGCGGGAGCCGGGACCGGAGCCGGGAGAAGAGTTTGAGATCGTGGACCGTAGCCAGCTGCCTAGCCCTGGCGAACTGCGCAGCGCGGCCAAACCGCGGACCGGGCCGGAGGGCTGGTCGATGCCCATCTTGACCTTGGCGCGAAGGGCCACGGGCAACCTCTCGGCGAGTTGCGGGAGCGCGCTGCGCGCGGCCGCGGGGCTTAGCGGCGCGGACGGCGGCGCGGACAGCGCGGCGCGCGCAGGTAGGCTGCGGACGGGCACGCCCCGCGCGCGCCCGCGGGACGGGTGGCCGTTGGCGGTAGGAGCCCGGCTGGCGAGGGCGTGGAACCTCCGCAGCCTGTCCGACGAGTTGTTCAGAACCAACCTGTTAGCATGTGTGTTTTTCGTTCTGCGATGCAAGTCAAGATAAATGCGCGGGTTTGGTCGGCCTGAGATTGGGGCGGCTCCCCTAGCAGACCTTGGCATTGTGTACCCCAGACAACGTCCTGACTCCCGGTGGGGGACTTGAAGAAAATATACAAGTTTAGAAGTCCTCAAGAACTGAATCCGGTTCCACTCTGTGCCTCGAACCTCCAAATGCCAGGCCGGCTTATGCGTCGGCTGTCCCGACTCACCCAGGAGTGCGAGCTCCGATGTGGAAGTCAGGAGGCGGTGGTTCCAGGCGAGCGGAGCCCGGGACTCTGTTAGGTGATGCGCGCAAGTCAGCGCATTTCCCAGACTGTGCGATAGATAGTTTGATTCACCCAGTGAGCTCTTCTAGTTCTTTTCAGCCGTTATTACCCAGAATAGAGTTTCAGCATGTTAGAAGAATGGAAATAATGGGAATACTAAATGATATTAACAGTGTGACGGAAAGCCCTATAAAGCCAGATATTGAGAGCTGTGCTCGCCAACAGAGTAACCACCACACATCTGTGATGTTTAAATGTTAAAACTTAAAAATTAGGGGTGCCTGGGTGGCTCATTCTGTTAAGTATCTGCCTTCTGCTCAGGTCACGATCTCTGGGTCCTAGGATCCAGCGCACATTTGTCTTCCTGAAACTAAAAATTCAGTTCTGTCTTCACAGAAAGTAAAGTTGATGGAAGACCGTAGTGCCTTTGAGGTTTCTTGATTCTCTCCCACCCACCCGTGACTTTGCCTCTTAGAAGTCATCGCTGACCCAGCATTGTGAATTGTGAGAATTATCGTGGTTAAGGAGGAGTAACAAGTAGAGTAAAGTTTACACACAGACTCGTTCTGAGATTCTGGCAGTGGCAAGTAGGACCAAGAGGTAATGAGGGAGCCCGTTCATACAAGAATCTAGTTCCCACTGGTTCACTGCCTTTGCACACTCCTGTGGGTGTTTGATTGTGAACCAGCCATTGGCGGGGAGCCCTGAAAGTCAAGGCATGAGGTCATGTGGAGGCCTCGGAGATCTTGTAGCAAGCAAATAATAAATGTTAGCTATTCACTGAAAAATGCCATGTGCCAGTGCCTAAAATAGCACCTAGCACAGAATAATTAACAATAAATATTTGTTGACTTACTAGATGCCAGGCAGTTGTAGAACTGTACCTGCGTTAATTCAGTTAACCTTCAGAATAACCCTACCTTGTAGCAGCGCTGGCTTCCTGGAGTACATCAATGCGGACTTTGATCTGTGTGGTCACCTGGGTACTTAGAGGTGCCCTACACTTTATGTCCTCATTATCTTTGTTGTTTTTGTGTTTTTTAAGATTTTTTAACTCATTTGACAGAGAGCACACATTCGGGGGAGTGGCAGACAAAGGGAGAAGCAGGCTTCTCTTTGAGCATGGAGCAGGACACGGGTCTCGATCCCGGGATCCTGAGATCATGATGTGAGCTGAGAACAGACCTTAACCAACTGAACTACCTGGGTGCCCCGAGGGCATTCTTGTATTTTAGAATTACTTAGATATATATTGGCCATCAGACAGGTGGTATGTATTATGCCTTTCTCTGTTCTTCCATGGGAAATTTTATTTTCCTCGTGTCCAAGTGGCCCTCCGCAGCTGGTGCATTTCCTTTCACAATGAATCACAATGTTTTTCCCAGTTAACGTTGTTCAACTCAGGTTAGCCCCTGAGATGCTAAGTGAAAATTCCTGACAGTTAGGAAAGCGTTAAAGTTTTCCTCCTTGTCAATAGAGGGGACTACTGTGTTGTATTTTAAGATCCTTCAAAACGCCAAAGAGCTCCTCAAAACAAACTCATATATCAACAATCTACTTAACTTCCCTATAACTGAGAATCCAACAACAAAAAAAAAACCCATACTGTCCACTCCCCATCCTGCATACTCACTATTCCAAAGGTGACAACATCCTGTGAGCTGTTTGTGTCTGGTCATTGCATTTTATCTGTCCCACAGTATGAAAGCATTAAGACAAATTTTGGGATGCATAGGTGGCTCAGTCAGTTAAGCATCTGCTTTTGGCTCAGGTCATGATGCCAGGGTCCCGGGATCAAGTCCCACATGGGGCTCCCTGCTGAGCAAGGAGCCTGTTTCTCCCTCTGCCTGCCACTCCCCCTGTTTGTGCATGCTCCCTCTCTGACAAATAAATAAAATCTTTAAAAAAATAAAATAAAGCAATTTTTTTTTGCTTTAGCTAGTGAGCAGGCTTTACATAAAAATCCAGATGTCCAGCTTCTGAAAACTCTGCATCTCACACTGTTGACCAGCATACCTCTCCCCAGAGGGTAGTGCTCAGTGGGGTTGCTTCCTGGATATCCGTGGGTCCCCAGGTCCCCTCCAGCTCATCTTCCCACAGCAGTACTCATTTCTGTTCCAGGCCTGGCCCCCGTGCAACAGTCAAGATCGAGATCCCTGGAGAGACCATTTATTTGGCAATTTAGAAAGTATAGAACTTGGTGACATCCTGTGTGTTGTGCTGATGTGCTGAGCTTTTTTTTTTCTTTCTAAAGATTTTGTTCATTTGAGAGAGAAATGAGAACATGAGTGGGGAGGAGAGGAAGAAGCAGGTTCCCCACTGAGCAGGGAGCCCAACTCAGGGCTGGGTCCCAGGACCCCAGGATCATGACCTGAGCCAAAGGCAGACGCTTAACCGACTGAGCCACCCAGGTGCCCCTGCTTATTTCATTATACCTTTGCCAACCTGGTATTTTTTGACAAAAAGATTCAGTTTATGTGTACTTCAAATCCACTTTCTTCAAGAACATGGAGCTGTAGTTTTGGCCTATCTAATTTATGAAACTTGTTCCTCAAGTTATTGTACTGAGACAGGCTAAGGATAATTACATATATCTGTGGGAGAAAAAAATGCTTAATTTTCTGAATTCAGGCTAGCCGCAGAGATCTAGAGACCGTCCACCTCCTTAAGACCAGGTTTCCTTAACCAAGTAACAGTAATACAGTGAGAGGTTGGAAGACTTTTCTGTTTTGGGTGACTTGAATCATCAAAGAAGGCTTCACCTCCACTTTGCATGTGGGACTCTGTGGACCCCGGGTCGGTGTGACGTAGTTGAGGTCGGGAGTGATGGCCAAGAAAGAATTCTTGAGACGTCTTTGGTGCAAAAAGGTGGTTTTTCACGAGACAGGACAGGTGGGCAGAAAGAGCTGCAGCACTGGGGCTGTGAGGAGTGGCGGGTTATATACTTGGGAGTTGGGGGAGATAAGGAAAAAGGGAGGTGTCCAAAAAGATTTCCATATGCTAAAGAAGACTCTGGATACTGCTGGCCTTGCTATTCGCAAAGGAAGGTTGCTTTTCCCTCTAGGAAAGCACTGGTGTAAAGTTTCTTGGAGGAGTGTTATGCTCTCTGCCTTTCTCAGGTATTCATCAGTGAGGCTACAGCTTATAAGGAAATTTAATTTTTTTAAAGATTTTATGTATTTATTTGACAGAAACACAGCTAGAGAGGGAACACAAGCGGGGGAGGGGTGAGAGAGGGAGAAGCAGGCTTCCTGCTGAGCAGGGAGCCCAATGCGGGGCTTGATCCCAGGACTCCAGGACCATGACCCTAGCTGAAGGCAGCTGCTCGAGTCACCCAGGTGCCCCAGGAAATTTAATTTTATTTACATTCCCTTTTTCCTTTGTTTTCCACATCACTGTGGAGAAGAGGGTGATGTTAGGGCTCCAGGAAATTGAGTCTGTAGGTCTTTGGAAGTTAAGCTGTTGCTAACAGAATGCTTTTGTCTTGTAAATCTCTAGGACATTGGTAAACTAATAGAGACCCCTGTCCTATATAGGACTGTGATCTTTATCAGTTAACCATTTATTTTTCCCTTTCCTTAGTTTTAGGGCAGCCAGGAGTGCCTGAGGAAGGCCGCACATAGCCCCCCTGGGTGGGGGGAGTGCAGGGTTTCAGCTTGGGTTCTGTCCTCAGCTTGCCTTCTGCTCCCTCATCAGGTACTTCAAGAGGAAGATGTGGGATAGGGAGTGAATGTCTAACCAGGCTGCAGGAACGCAAGAACACCTGGCTCCGGGGGGTCCTAAACAGACCAGGTTCAGCCACTGGCCGCTGATAAAATCCAGTGGCAGAGAGACCAGTGGTGGTGAGCCAAGAAAGGAATTTATTGCAGTGAGGTGGGTCCTGGGAAGACAGGGGAGTAGCATTCCAAAGGTGGACTAGAAGTGCCGAAAATACTCTAGATTCCTATAAGGAAAATGTGGGACAGAGGTCGGTGGGTACAGGCACGTGGGCAGTAAAGGCCACGTCCATCCTTGTCTTGGGTCAGTCACACATAGTCTTGCTGGCTCACCGGAGTCCTTATCTAGTCTGGTTCCCATCAGGGGATGCCTTGCCCACAGGCTCTTGCAAGAGGTAAGAGATGAGCTGGAAAGAACTTAATCAATTAGAACGTACAGACTGAGGTGAAAATAGAGCTGGCTGAAGCCCTCTTTCAGATGGTGAAACCCGAGGGGCTGGAAACATCTCCCGCAAACATCTGGGTTTGCCTGGCGCTGCGCCCGGGAATCCCGGCTCTGCATTCTGATGCGAAGAGCGGTGGTTTACAGACCTGGGCGTGGCGGCTTTTTGAGCTTTAGCAAATCTTTGAAAATTGCTTTTGTGTTTGTTGGCCTATTCAAGGTTTCTCCCTTCTCTTGATGAGGCTTTTACAACTTTTATTTTTCTGTCAATCATCCCGCTCATTAACGCTTTCGTATTTATAAATGTAATGTATAGGATTCTCTCGAAATTTAAAAATAATTGTACCACCCCCCCCTTTAATCAACCCATTTTTCTCTGGTGAAATGTTTCCATCGATTTTTCCTTCCCAGAAGCTGTCTTCGTGGGTGTCTGAGACATGAGAATTTTTAGTCCCAGGCTGTTTCAGGTGTCAATAATACTGACTGAACACTTTTATTATTATAAATTCATAGTCATAATACATGTCTTGTCGATTTGGCTATCCATGTGTGCCCTCGTTTAATATCTTTATGTTCATATTAATGACCAGCTGAAATCAAATAGCTGTAAAGAAAGGACTAATATCAATATCAATTTATACGGAATATACAAATCAGTAAACAATTTAGCAAGAAAGTTGAAAGATTTAACAGGCTATTCACAGAATCCAAGGAGGCAATAAACATGAAAAGCCACTACGACCCCCCTCAACCACCACCATAACGGCCCGGTCGGCAAAGGTTTCAGACTAAATACTCGCGGGGATGCGGAGAGGCGCGCACGGGTTTTTTTTCCGCCAGGACTCGGTTAATCGCGTGGAGTCTGCATTTTTAATTTCTAAGCTGACAACTTTCTGGGCATGAGGAGGGGCACTTGTCATGGATATCTGGTACTGACGGCCCACAAACTTTTTACCCTCAGAACACAGACAACATTAATGGGAGTTGAAATGGAAACGTAGCTGAGTTCTGATTCCAGCTTTACGTACAAAAATGTAAAACTCATTTTGCCCACTAACTGGACTAAAGATGGGCAACGAGAATTTGAGTCTGGAACTCAGTGGCAGAGGCTTTCCCAAACGCACTTGGGTAGACGCCGTCGGACAAAAGAACAGGCTCAGAAAACCGGCTGGAGAGGCTTAGGACTGGGCCATCCGCGCGGAGAATGGAAAATGGCGTCCATGAGCTTCGTGGGCGTGGCCTCTGATTGGATCCGTCCAATCGGAATGTCCAAGGGCGGAACACTTTCCCCCCAGCGTGCCGTCTAACTTGGGGCGGAGCTTCCTGGAGTTAGCCCCCTTCCTTTGGTCAAAAATGGAATACTGGGTGTGGGAAAGGCCAATCGCGACGAGTCTTAGTAGAACCGTCGCCTTAGCAACGCGCGGAGCCGCCTGGGAGAGGTCTCCCGAGACTGACGCGCGGTGCTCAGGCTGCCTAGGTGCAGCTGTGACCTACAGGGATAAGAGGCCGTTTGACTATAAAGCCCAGTTATCCGTCCAGCCACACGTCCGCGCTCCGAACTGATCTCCTGGCCCTGTGTCAGGCCGATCTTCCAACCTCCTCACCCCGGACCACCCTCAGTCCACTAACAAGGCTGTCCCTGTTTCTGCCCCAACAGCTTCCAGGTGCCAGATGATGGAGGAGCGTGCCAACTTGATGCACATGATGAAACTCAGCGTCAAAGTCTTGCTCCAGTCTGCCCTGAGCCTGGGCCGCAGTCTGGATGCGGACCATGCCCCCTTGCAGCAGTTCTTTGTGGTGATGGAGCACTGCCTCAAACACGGGCTGAAAGGTGAGCTTGAGGGGGCGTTCGGGGCGGAGGGAATTGGGACCAGCTGTTTGCTCAGCATGCATTCATCAGTGCCGAGCCTTGTTCTGGGTGCTGGGGTAACGGCAGGGTACAAAGCAGACGGGGTCCCTGCACGCCAGACCCAACATCAAGCGCAGCACTGTCCAGGGGAAATGCCAGGCAAGGTACTCGTACAGTTTTTAGTCTTTGGGTAGCCACGTTAAAAAAAAAAAAGTGAGAAAAAACAGGTGAAATTAATTTTAACACATCTTATTGACCCCAGTGTATCCACAATATTATGAGTTTGACATGTATTCAGTATTTAAAAGCCTTATTGATGAGATATTTTACATTCTTCTTTATTCTGTTAAGGGTTAGAAACCCATGGGGTGTTTTATACCACATCTCAATTGCACTGGCTACATTTCAGGTGCTCAGAAGCACGGGTAGCCAGTGACTCTGGTGGACAACACAGTTCTAGAGGACCAGACAGACGATAAACGCAGAAACAAAATTATAAAATGCTGCAGATTCAAGGAAGCAGCAAGGGTTCCAGCTAGAGAGAGAGATGGGAGGTCTTGCTGGGGAGGTGAACTGTGAGCTGAGAACTAAAGGAGAAAACTGTGCAGAGATTTGGGGCAAGAGCATTCCTTAGCGGGGAAAGAAACAGGTGGGCAGAAGCCCTGGGTGAGAGGAGGTTTGGTTTGAGGAAGATGCTGGTGGGCTCAGAGGGAGAGTGGGAGGAGATGAGGTCAGGGAAGTGGATTTGGGGGTGGGGAGCCTGGATCATGTAGGCCTTTACAGGTCATGTGAGGAGTTGGATTGTATTGCAGGTGTATCTGGAGGATTTTACACAAAGGGAAAAACATGACCTGACTTAACATTTTTAAAAGAACTTTCATGTGTGTGAAGAGATTGTGAGGGGGTGGGGGGTGAGGAGGTGGCCATATTAGGAGCAAGGAAACCCATTAGAAACTTACTGGCAGCGATTCAGATGAGGGATTGTGGTGATGATTTGAAATCCAACATTGATGTTGGCATCAGGTGGGAGGGAGAAAGGGGAAGGATTCACACACTTGTTTTATTTCCTGGGTAATAAATACTTGGAGTAAGCATAGAGTCAGGGTATCACAGAAACCCTGTCACCAGAGGAAGGAAACGCTCATTAGTTACCTAACATCTCTGAGTCCCCAGGACTAAATCAGGATTAAGCAGTAGAGCTGTGCATTGTCCATTTGGCTTTTGGGAGAGAGACTGGGCACCTGAGGACATTTTGCAGCCTGTTCTTATGAATAATACTTTTGTTTTCCCTTTTAGTTAAGAAGAGTTTTATTGGCCAAAATAAATCTTTCTTTGGTCCTTTGGAGCTGGTGGAGAAACTTTGTCCAGAAGCATCGGATATAGCCACTAGTGTCAGAAATCTGCCAGAATTAAAGTGAGTGAGATATAGCTAACACTGATTCAGTGGGTTTTTTTTGTTTTTTTTTTTTGTTTTTTTTTTGTTTTAAAACTCGTATTTACCCATTTCTCTTTTCCTTGCTGATAAAACTTTTCCTAATTTAGAACAAATCGTAAGCCACGCTCCACTTAAACTTAAGTCTCCGCTCTGCTGCTCGTTACCCTCTAGATCTTGAGCAAGATTTGCCCCTCCCAGAGCCTCAATTTCCTTCTCTTTAAGATGGGGACCGTGATTCCTGTAGGTCACACTTAGGTCATGTAGTTTGAAAAGGTCATGTAGTTTGAAAAGGTGTTGTGAGACACCTAGCTGGCTCAGTCAGTAGAGCATTTGACTCTTGATCTCAGGTCATGAGTTCAAGCCCCATGTTGGGCATAGAGATTACTTAAAAAAAGAGAGAGGGAGGGGCGCCTGGGTGGCTCAGTTGGTTAAGCGACTGCCTTCGGCTCAGGTCATGATCCCGGAGACCCGGGATCGAGTCCCACATCAGGCTCCCTGCTTGGTGGGAAGCCTGCTTCTCCCTCTCTCACTGCCCCTGCTTGTGTTCCCTCTCTGGCTGTGTTTCTCTCTGTCAAATTAAAAAAAAAAAAAAAATCTTAAAAAAAAAAAAGAGAGAGGGAGAAAAGATGGTGTTACCCAAGGGACAGTTACAAGAGTAAAATTATGTTCCTGGAATCCAAGTTTTGGATGCATCTGGGCGGTTTTCAGAATATAGTTCGGGCCAGATTTTAGCTTCTGGGACATGGGGCATTTGTGAAAAGGTGAGACAAATCATTTACCATGTCTGGGTTGGTCCTTGGAATCCCCATGCATAGGCTCAAAAAAAAAAAAAAAAAACTGGACAGAATACAAACAAGGTGTCATCATGAAATCTGCACTTAGAAGGGGACCTGGAGATCCTTGGGCCTATGCAAAAGAGCACCACGCCGTTTCCCGCAGGAGACACCACTCCAGCCTCAGCTGCTTCTCCTGGGAAGCCAGCCTGCCTGTTCTATTTTCAGATACTAATCTCCAGCATTTACCAAGAGCCTGCCGTGTGCCAGGCATTGTGCTAAGGACATTTCAGGATCTCATTGAATTCCCCACAAGAAAGCCTCTGGGAAAAGCTATTGGGATCCCCTCTGAGCAGCTAAGTAACCTGCCCGATGGCCCTTGGCAAGTGAGTGGTGGAGCCAGGAAGGGAACACAGGTCTGTGAGATTTTTAGAACCAAGTCCCATTGACCTCCATTGCTACGGAGCCCTGTGCAGTCTTCTCAAGATGAAATTGAAGCCTCGGTCCCTGTCCCTAGTTCAGCCCTTGGGCCTGGCCCACAGGATGTAAAAGCCTTTTGTACCATGACAACCTCCAGATAAGTATTTGGTGAGCTCTCAGGAGCTTCCCACATCTGCTTTGTTTCAGCAATTCCTTCTGTGGTCCTGCTGCCCACTCCTTCCAACCAGCTCACTCTCTCACATGAGTGAGGCCGGGCAATAGGAGACAAAGTCCCACTGCGTTCAGTTTAGAGCTGACCAGGGCTGTCCCTCCCGCACTCAGACCTCTATTTCCAGTTAGGCGTGGGAGGCAGTTTTGAAGTCTTGTGCTAACAAAGAACTCATTGCTAAACCCACTACCTCTGTTCCCTTCTTACTCTGTGGCTGTAAACAAGCAACAGTCTTGGGTACCGAAGTCTTCCCTGTCTCCCGAAAAGGAAAGACGCAATAGTTCCCTTCTCTTAATTCCTCCAGAGAAGTAGCCTCACTGGGCCGTGTGGGAGAGGATTTTTTTTTTTTTTACTGTTTTATTAAAGAGTTACAAAAGTTCTAAAATTCCGATATTATTTTGGAAGTTATGACTAGTGTTTTGAGGGGCAGAAGGGTAGTTTGAAATTTGCAGGGTGTGTTTTGTATCCTGAGGAATCTGTCACATTTAGTTCCCCTAATTGAAATTAAAATATCTTTTGTAGTATGACCCCATCACCCAGAATTTTTCACTATTTGCAAGTCACAGGTGGTTTTGTTTGTTGTTGTAAGATTTTTATTTATTTAAGAGAGAGCAGCAGTTGTGGGGGATGGGGGAGACAGAGGCAGAGGGACAAGCAGACTCCCCTCAGAGCATGGAGCCCAGCGTGGGGCTTGGGCTCAGTCCCAGGACCCTGAGATCATATCCTGAGCCGAAGGCAGATGCTTCACCAACTGAGCCACCCAGGCGTCCCCACAATGTCATTTTTGAAATGGCCACATAGCATTCATTTATAGAGCTTATCTGTTTAACTCCCCTTTGGGCTTTGTGCTTCTCCAGTTTTTCATTATCTGAAGAGTGCAGTGGACCATCCCCACACATACATTTTTTTGCGTTCTAAATTATTTCCTTACCACACATTGTTAGACTTAGTTTTTTCTTTCCTTTTTTTTTTTTTTTAATTTTATTTATTTGACAGAAACACAGCCAGAGAGGGAATACAAGCAAGGGGAGTGAGAGAGGGAGAAGCAAGCTTCCGACTGAACAGGGAGCCCGATGTGGGGCTCGATCCCAGGACTCCGGGATCTGAGTCAAAGGCAGACGCTTAATGACTGAGCCACCCAGGCGCCCCTAGACCTAGGGTTTTGATACCCTGATCAAATCACTGGCTGGAAGTGTGGCATAGGTTTGTGTGCCTGACATGCCTCATGTTTCTGTGCCCATTTGCCACATCATGCTAACATTCACTAACTTTTTTCTTCCAACTTTATTTCCTTTCCATTTTATCCCGGTTTAACCTCATTTATTTGGAGAGGGGGAGGGCTTTGGTGGAGTTGGATTAACCCTTATGGGCCTGGCTCTCATAGTGCTTGGCCCCCACAACTCCCTTTGGTGCGGATAAACAGGAGCGGCTTGACTACTTTCTTGGAGGTCACAAATGCTGTCACTCTGCCTAGAACAGACTCTTTCTTTCCTCAAGCAGTGTTAGGTCTACAGCTGGGAGGCTTTTTGGTTTCTTCTGATGTTTAGAGCAGGCCTTTTCCAAATTACCTCTTTGAGACTGGCCACACAACAGCATGACTATACTAAATGCTAACGAAGTGTACACATAAGAAGGTGAATTTTAGGTTCTGTGTCTTTTGCCACAATTAAAACTAAAACTGCACCTTTGTGCTAATGCGTAGAAATGTGAGACTTCAACATGTCAATAAACACTGTGTTCTATATATTAATCTTTTTTTTAACTTTTTTTTAAATATTTTATTTAGTTGACAGAGACACACACACTGATAAAGGGAACACAAGCAGGGGGAGTGAGAGAGGGAGAACTAGGCTCCCCACTGAGCAGGGAGCCCGATGGGGGGCTCGATCCCAGGACTTCGGCATCATGACCCGAGCTGAAGGCAGACATATAACAACTGAGCCACCCCGGCGCCCCTGTATATTAATCTTTTGAAGAATGTTTATCCAGTATACAAAACTAATCAGATATTACCCGGCCCCCTGTGAAATTTTATGAATCTATGCAAAATTTTATCTAATTGTGTTTGTTCTAGAAAATAGATACTTTTGTGGCTCAAGAGTTTTTTTTTTCACTTGTCAAAACAAACCAAAAAATATGTGTCCATGATACAAAATTCAAACTGTACCCAGAGGTTTGCAGAAAGCTGTTTTCTGGGCCTTCCCAGACTGTGCTGTAGCCATGCCCCAAAGCAGCTATTCCTCCAGTATTCCCTGTGTTCACAGGCACGTACATGGGGGAATATGTGTTTCTCTTCAGCTGAATTGGGGGTTTGGGGTTTTCGGTGTTAGGCCTAAACAGTTTGCTTCTCTGAATTCCAGGACAGCTGTGGGAAAAGGCAGAGCCTGGCTGTATCTTGCGCTCATGCAGAAGAAACTGGCAGATTATCTGAAAGTGCTCGTAGACAATAAACATCTCTTAAGGTATTTTATCTCCTATCTCTGCTTGTCTTTGCTCTGTAAATACTTAGAACATCATTCTGGAGATGGTTTGGAATTAAAATAACAGTGTACAGTATACACGGCTTTTATTCGAATTATTATTCATAGTAAACATCCTGTGGCTTGGTTTTTGTTTTGTTTTTTTAAGATTTTATTTATTTATTTGACAGAAAGAAACGCAGTCAGAGAGGGAACACAAGCAGGGGGAGTGGGAGAGGGAGAAGCAGGCTTCCCGCGGAGCAGGGAGCCCTTCACGGGGCTCGATCCCAGGACCCTGGGATCATGACCTGAGCCAAAGGCAGATGCTTAACAACTGAGCCACCCAGGCGCCCCCTGTCCTGTGGCTTAGTTTTTTTTGTTTTTAGATTTTTTTTATTTATTAGAGAGAGAGAGAGAAGGAGAGCATGAGAGGGGAGAAGGTCAGAGGGAAAAACAGACTCCCCACAGAGCTGGGACCCCAGGATCATGACCTGAGCCGAAGGCAGTGGCTTAACCAACTGAGCCACCCAGGCATCCCCCTGTGGCTTAGTTTTTTTTAAAAGATTTCATTTTTCAAGCATGGGTATCTGAAAGATTATGAATGAAGATTCATACTGCTTTTCATTTTGAAAAGCCCTTTCAAAGGTAATTCTTCAAAAATACCTAAGATTAAGTAACTGACTACCTATCTATTAAACTTCAATGATACGGTATGTATTAGATTTGTTGATAATGGGAAAAAATGGCTTCAAAACTAGAGGCAGTGGACAATTTTAAAGTATTAAAAACCTGCCTTGGGCGCCTGGGTGGCTCAGTGGGTTAAAGCCTCTGCCTTCTGCTCAGGTCATGATCTCAGCGTCCTGGGATCCAGGCCGGCATCGGGCTCTCTGCTCGACAGGGAGCCTGCTTTCTCCTCTCTCTCTACCTGCCTCTCTGCCTACTTGTGATCTCTCTGTCTGTCAAATAAATAAATAAAATCTTTAAAAAAAAAAACAAAACAAAAACAAAACCTGCCTTTTACAAGAGAACATACCTATGTTACCTGTTTTAGGATTCCATATCCATCTTGTAAAATTTTATGTCTCTTAGCCTCAGTAACAACTCCCTGGCTATCCCTGAAGTTTATGACTAGTTCATTTTTGATACTCATATATATAAGCAAAAATAATCCGCACAAAAGGAATTTTTTCTAGAACCTGGGAATTTGTAAGGGAAGAATCCCTCTAGAGTTAGTGTTTTTTGTCTGATTGAGTTCAAAATATCTGTTACAGTATGACCTGCCACTCAAAATTTTTCATTGTTTTCAAGTCATGGCTATTGAACATACCTTTACATAATAGGAATTTCAAATACTTCATGTCCTTTGTGCTTTAAGTACAATCACAGTGAGTAACTTTGAGGTGCAGATTTTGCTCTAGTGAACTAATTCTTCTAATCCGAATATAGTTGATACATAATGTTACATTAGTTTCAGGCATGCAACAGAGTGATTCCACAAGTCTACACTATTATGTTGTATTCACAAGTGCAGCTACTGTCTGTCGCCGTACAAAATTACGACAACGGTACCATTGACTATAGTCCCCGTGCTGTACCTTTCATCTCCGTGACCTTATGACCTAGTTCTTAAGTCACTGAGTCCTCACGCTTGTGTGCGTGTGCGCACACACACACAGTAGGTAAATAAGCACATCTTTGGTGACCAGGAGCAGTAGTAGATGGGGAATGAAGCCCCCCCTGCAAAGGGCTGAGGCGATTGGGAGCTAAGGAAGTAAAAGCAGCCGGTGCTGCTCTGTGGGACACAGGGAAGACGGAGGGGTTTAAGTCTCCGAGGTAGGGGGCTGCAGGATCCCGCTTCCTGTCGACATGAGTAAGAAATAGTGCATAGCAGTGTGGAAGAAGGCGCCAGAGGGGACAGGAGGAACAGAGTGATGGTTGGGAACACAGGAGCCAAGAAGAGATGGGAAGGACTGGGATCCAGGGTCCAGGTGGAGGAGTCAGCCTCAGACTGGATGCAGAAGGAGCGTGTACTCAACCACAGGAAGAGAAGAGGGGCCAGATAAGAAATAGCACTTGCGGCGGGGCGGGAAATGGCACCTGGGAGTTTCTGGGCATCTGGTGAAGCTGGCAGCCTGGCCCATCCACTGAGGGGTGAAAGGGCAGGGCAGGTTGGGGAAAAGGGGTGGTGAGCCTCGCTTCCTGAGCGGCCGGCCGCCTGTTGTATCAATCTCTTGCAGTGAGTTCTATGAGCCCGAGGCATTAATGATGGAGGAAGAAGGGATGGTGATTGTCGGTCTGCTGGTGGGACTCAATGTTCTTGATGCCAATCTCTGTTTAAAAGGAGAAGACTTGGATTCTCAGGTAGGACAGGAATCTTGGCTCTAGGTGGAACACTTTCTTTGGGCCTGGAATTTTGCACAGGTCTGTGGACGCATGCCCAGCCTTTGTAGGGGCAAATGGCAGAGGGTGTCTGCTCCAGAGCTGTGCCAGGTGCTGTGCTGGGGCGGGGGAAGTCCGGGCCAGGGCACGGAGGCATGCAAAGGTGGAGGCCGGGCTCAGTTTTCAGGCCATCTGTACCATGCTAACAACCATGCTTTTATCCCTGGAGCTTCAAGAAGCCGTTGGGATTTTAAGGAGTGTGCCAGCATAATCAGGCCCAGGTTTGAGAAGGATCAACCTAGCAACCATCCAGGTGATGAGTTAGACGTGGCAAGAGTGGAGACAGCAAAAACGTGGAGCAGACACGTCCCCAAGGTTGGGTGGAGACTGGAGGATAGAGTTGGGAGAGGTTGGGGAAGGGAGATGGTGCAGGGGCTGAAATGAAAGCAGGACCATGAGGGGGAGGATGGCCCTCCTTTCTTCCTACATGGGAGCAGGTGACCAGGGCTGAGGCCTAAAATCCTGGTGGCAGGGGAGACACCCCCACCCCCTGCAGTGTAGCTCAGGTTGGGCCACTTCCTAGCCTTCTTCCCAGCCACAAGTTCATATCTGAAGAACTGAAGCTTCCCTTAATCCCTCCTACCCAAGCCAGCTGTTTTACTCTTTTTTCTTTCTTTCTTTCTTTTTTTTTATAATCACTCCTGTATTCCCCCCAAGTAGTTTTGTTGTTTTGGCATGTTGAAAATGTTTCCAAAAATACAGAGAAGTATTTTTGAAAAGAAATAACGCCTCATGCAGAATCCCATTACTCAGAGACAACTAATTGATTTAATGTTTCGTTTTGATATCTATTCTTTCAACACATGAATAAAGAGGTATGTATATGTGTTTTTATATTTAAGAGGTATTTGGACTTTTATTTATCTTTTTTTTTTTTTTGCTTAAACCAAATATGATTATTCAAGGCACACACTGTTTTGTGATTTTTTTTTTTTTATTTGACCCTCTGTGCCACATGGCTGTCAATGTCAATAGAGATATGAGCCATTTAAAAGGCTGCACGGTAGAAGCATACCTCAGAGAGATTGTGGCTTGGGTACCAGACCACTGCAATTAAGCAAATATCTCAGTAGAGTGAGTCATAACCTTCTTTGGTTTCCCGGTGCATATGAAAGCTATGTTTACACTGTGTACTGTAGCCTAAACTAAATAAATCAAGTAAAAATTCAATGTAAAATGTTTTTTAAAGATTTTATTTATTTATTTGAGACAGCAAGAGCAGGGGAGAAGGTCAGAGGGAGGGGAAGAAGCAGCTTGCTGAGCAGGGAGCCCAACTCGGGACTCAATCCCAAGACCCTGGGATCATGACCTGAGCTGAAGGTAGACACCTGACTGAGCCACCAGCACCCTCATACCTTAATCTTAAAATACTTTCTTGCTAAAAAATTCTGTCATCTGAGCTTTCAGCAAGTCCTAATGACTGATTACAGATCATCATAACAAATGTATTAGTAGGAAAAGTTTGAAATCTGTGATTACCAAAGTGTGACATGTTTGTGGGGAGCAAATGCTGTTGGGAAAACGGTGCTGATAGACCTGTCCAACACGTGGCTGCCACAGACCTTCACCTTGTAAAAATGCAGTGTCTGGGAAGTGCGGTAAAGCAAAAGGCAAGGGGCGCCTGGGTGGTTCAGTTGGTTAAGCGACTGCTTTTGACTCAGGTCATGATCCCTGAGACCGGGGATCGAGCCCCACATCGGGCTTCCTGCTCGGCAGGAGGCCTGCTTCTCTCTCTCTCAGTCCCTCTGCTTGTGTTCCCTCTCTGGCTGTGTTTCTTCCTGTCAAATAAATAAATAAAATCTTTAAAAAAAAAAAAAAAAGCAAAAGGCAATAAAGTGATGGATGCCTGGATTCATTTTACGAGCGTACCGTAATTTATTTAATTAGTACCTTCTTAACTGAGGTTGATTCTGTATTACAACAGTATTATAAATACCCTCATACCTCTTCCTAGCATTGTCCATTGATTTCCTTAGGATAAATTTTGGATATTCTGTGTTAAAGTAAACATCATACATTAGTGTTATGACGTCATGATGAGCATCTTGATCTTTTTCAACCTCGTAGACCAAAACACCTCCTCTCAAATATACATTTTTTTTAAAGCATGTTTAGGGGTGCCTGGGTGGCTCAGTTGGTTAAGCGTCTGCCTTCGGCTCAGTTCATGATCCTGGAGTCCCGGGATTGAGCCCCACATCGGACTCCCTGCTCGGCAGGAAGCCTGCTTCTCCCTCTCCCTCTCACTCCCTCTGCTTGTGTTCCCTCTCTGGCTGTGTTTTTCTCTGTCAAATAAATAAATAAAATATTTTTAAAATTTTTTTAAAAAGGGGTGTCTGGGTGGCCCACTTGGTTAAGCGAGACTGCCTTTGGCTCAGGTCATGATCCCGGAGACCCGGAATCAAGTCCCACATCGGGCTCCCTGCTCGGTGGGAAGCCTGCTTCTCCCCTCTCACTCCCCCTGCTTGTGTTCCCTCTCTGGCTGTGTTTCTCTCTGTCAAATAAATAAAATCTTTGGAAAAAAATTTAAAAAAAAAAAACCATGTTTAGCTTTTGTGGTTGTTTTTTTGTTTGTTTGTTTTTTTTTAATATTCATCTTAGTGTGCATGTGCTAGAGGAGAGGTAGAGAATCTCAAGCAGACTCCACTGAGCATGGAGCCCCAAGTGGGGCTTGATCTCACAAGCCTGAGATCATGACTTGAGCCAAAATCAGGAGTCAGTCAAAGGGCCCCCGGCTAGCTCAGTTGGCTAAGCATCTGCCTTCGCTCATCATCTCAGGGTCCTGGGATCAAACCCTTCATTGGACTCTGCATTCAGTGGGGAGTCTGTTTTTCCCTCCCTCTCTCTGCCCTTCTCTCTGTTCATGCGAACACACGCATGTGCACTCTCTCAAATAAAATATTTTTTTAGGGGCATCTCGGTGACTCAGTCATTGGGTGTCTGCCTTCAGCTCAGGTCATGATCCCAGAGTTCTGGGATCGAGCCCCGCATCAGGCTCCTTGCTTGTCAGGAGGCCAGCTTCTCCCTCTCTCACTCTCCCTGCTTGTGTTTCCTCTCTAGCTGTGTTTCTGTGTGTCAAATACATAAATAAAATCTTTAAAATATGTATATATATAGAGAGAGATTTTTTAAGAAATTTAATTTAAGGGGCACCTGGGTGGCTCAGTCATTAAATGTTTGCTTTAGACTCAGGTCATGATCCCGGAGTCCCGGGTTCGAGCCCCGCATAGGCCTGCTTCTTCCTCTCTCACTCTCCCTGCTTGTGTTCCCTCTCTAGCTGTGTTTCTCTCTGTCAAGTAAATAAATAAAATGTTTAAATTTTTTTTTAATTTAAAAAAGTCAGTTAACTAACTGAGGTACCCAGGTGCCCCTATTTATTCTTTAAAGTTGGCTCCATGTCCAATATGGGGCTTGAACTCAAGATCCTGAGATGAAGAGTCATTCTGAAAATTCCTGGAGGTCAAGTATTTTTTTTACACGTTTTATTTACCATTGGTGGTTCAGTTTTTGTGAATCCCCCTTCCTATTCCTTTCATGATTCCTGGTTCCAATTCCTCCCATTTTTCTGAGTCTTCTATTTTTTTTCCAGTCTTTTATTATAGGTTAATGATATTAACTGTCAGAATTTTGGTTATCAGTTTTTTTCATTTTTTACAGCTGTTTTCCCTGCAAGGAAGAAAAAAGGTGTTTTGTTTTTAAAGGTTTTATTTATTTGACAGAGACACAGCGAGAGTGGGAACACAAGCCAGGGGAGTGAGAGAGGGAGAAGCAGGTTTCCGCCGAGGAGGGAGCCCAATGCGAGGCTCAATTCTGGGATTCCAGGATCATGACCTGAGCTGAAGGCAGCTGCTTAATGATTGAGCCATGCAGGCGTCCCCAAAAAAGGTTTTTCTGAGGTCAAATTTATTTTTTTCCCCAAAGATTCTATTTTTATATAATCTTTACCCCAACCATGGGGCTCGAACTCAAAGCCCTGAGAACAGGAGTTATGTGCTCCACTGACTGAGCCAGCCAGGCACCCCAACATTCACCTTTAATGGACTTTTTCTTTATCCCTTCTAAGACATTATGTTTAGAAAGTCCTTCCCCATCTAAAAATTAACCGAATTTTTTAAGTCAGCTATATTTTTTACATTTAAGTAATGCCTGTCATTTATTTTGACATAATGTGAAATGGGAATCTAGGTTTCTTTTTTTTTTTTTTTTTTAAGATTTTTATTTATTTGGGGGACGCCTGGGTGGCTCAGTTGGTTGGGCGACTGCCTTCGGCTCGGGTCATGATCCCGGAGACCCGGGATCGAGTCCCACGTCGGGCTCCCTGCTCGGCGGGAAGCCTGCTTCTCCCTTTCTCGCTCCCCCTGCTTGTGTTCCCGCTCTGGCTGTGTTTCTCTCTGTCAAATAAATGAAATCTTAAAGAAAAAAAAAAAAAAAAATC
>PITA01023108.1:0-28873 GCA_004023965.1 Spilogale gracilis
TCATCTTCTTTTTGGGTGTTGAGTTTGAGTAGTTCTTTATAGATCTTGGATATCAGCCCTTTGCCTGTAGTGTCATTTGCAAATATCTTCTCCCATTCTGTGGGTTGCCTCTTTGTTTTGTTGACTGTTTCCTTTGCTGTACAGAAGCTTTTTATTTTGATGAAGTCCCAGAAGTTCATTTTCGCTTTTGTCTCCTTTGCCTTTGGAGATGTGTCTTGAAAGAAGTTGCTGTGGCCTATGTCAAAGAGGTTACTGCCTATGTTCTCTTGCAGGATTTTGATGGATTCCTGCCTCATGTTGAGGTCTTTCATCCATTTTGAGGACATAACTCTTCTTTATCTTGGATAAATACCTAGGAATGGAATTGTTGGATTGTACGGTAAGTATGTTTAACTTTATAAGAAACCATCAAGCTAAAAAAAAAAAACCCACCCCTCCTCTAAAAAAACCCCCCCAAAACCCAGGTGCCTGGGTGGCTCAGTAAGTTAAGCAGCTGACTCTGGATTTCAGCTCAGGTCATGTTGTCAGGGTCCTGAGATTGAGCCCCGTGCCGGGCTGTGTGGAGCCTGGTTGGGATTCTCTCTCTTTCTCTTCCCCTATGTCTCTTTTCCCTGCATCTTTCTCTAAAACAAATAC
Organism: Spilogale gracilis; assembly: GCA_004023965.1. Classification (NCBI taxonomy): domain Eukaryota; kingdom Metazoa; phylum Chordata; class Mammalia; order Carnivora; family Mephitidae; genus Spilogale; species Spilogale gracilis. The sequence goes on from PITA01023108.1 coordinate 637, forward strand.
ATCTTAAAAAAAAAAAACCAAACAAAATCAAACAAAATCCCCATGAAACTGACTTCCAAAGTGGTGATACCATTATAGTGAGCACTGGTTTTCAACACTCAACTATATTTATTTATGTGCACCTAATTCTCCAGCTTATAAGCCCTCAGCATATTCCCTTGTGGAAAGTGTGGGGATTTCTCTGGAACATGTACCAAGGTTTAGAATTTCTGGTCACAATAAATGCTTACATTTAATTGGACTACACTCCCCAGAATGGCTGCTTCCATCTCAGAGTAGGAGCAAGGTTTTGTGTGTCCTGCTACTTTTAGAATTTTGGGATTCTTTTCAAGAAGAACATAAAATTACAAATTCAAAATTAGGTCCAAAAGTGAGTATGTATTGAGAATGAGCTAAAAACTTACAGTAGGTTACTGGGACCTTTTAAGATCGTTACCCTGAAATGCTTACTTGCTAATGTTTTCTGATTGCAACTTTGTTTCCCCTTCTTAGCTAGAACATTCTAGAATTCTTGGTACTCACAGGAGTCCAAGCAAGCAAAGGGCCCAGAACCTTCACGAGCTTCACATTCATTCTACCTCTGATCCTCTCCCCACCAGCAGTCCGTGAAGATTTTTCTCCTCTCATGTCCCTGACATTTTTTAGCATTATTCAGCTTTCTAACATTTGCAGTCTACATCCAGCCTACTGCCTCATTTTGTACAGTCATGAGCTAAGACTGGTTTTTACATATTAAATATATAGTGACGTGCAAAAGTTACATGAAATTCAAATTTCAGCATCTATAAATAAAGCTGGATGGGAACGACCCCCATTTGCTCACACAGTCTGGGGGTTTTCTGCCACTAATGCAGAGCTGAGGATAGGGACAGAGACTGGCAAGGCCTGCAAACCCAGAAACAGTTACTATCTGGGCCTTAACAGAAAAGGTCCAATGACCCCAGGCCTAGAGCATTCATTTTTCTTGGAGGCAATGGTCCTATTCCAGAGCAGAGAGGAGATAATCCTCCTATGGGTGTGCCTCTGTTTCTGCCCATTTGGAAGTGATAGATCATTCTAAGGTCATTCTATTATTGTGCCAGAAAGCGTTTGGCTCTTCTCTGGTCCATCTGCCTGCCTTAGGTATCCCTAAGCCATTACTCCAGCTCCTGCCACTTCCAAACTCAGGGCCTTACCCCAGAAATGCTTTCTTATTGCTCATGTGCCATCAGGTAATTGAAGTTCGGTGGGCTTGCTCTGCCTGGGGCTGGGGTGACCTGGGCCGCTTTGTTCCTCCCCGCACATCTGTGGGTCGGCTGGCGTGGCTCTGCTCCTTGCACCTCTCATTGTCTTTGGACCACGGGAGCAAATTGGTCTTTCCTTTGGCACCTAGGAAGGTGCTACTGGTTCTTCTAAAACACACACTGTTAAAAAGGAAGGTGTGTGGCCTTCCTGCTCATTGCACTCCCCAAACGCTGACGAGTGAGTTTCGGTGGTGATGGCCATGGGGCCATTAGTTGTTTCCCTCTGCTTCTGCCCTTCCCTTACTGTCCTTTAAATGAATCGCCAACATATGGGTCATCCTAAGGCACCCTCATTACTGGAGGGAACCCGAGGAACACAGAAGTATCACTCTTTGTCTCACTGCGCACTCTCTTTTCTTTTACCAGACACGAGTTAATAGTAAAAACATTTTCCCCCTTCTTGGCTCCCCAGTTGTATTACAAACTTCCTTGGAGGCAAGGCTGTGACCTCTCTTTGTTAACGTCCCTTCCCTCTGTCCCAGCCTCCTCTGAAGGTGCAGGGATGCCCAGCTGGTGCATACAGGTGGTGTATTCAGGAGCTAGTCCGCCAGCGAGGTCGACTACTTGCCCATCTGTTCAATCTTAAATGACTGTTCCCTTTCTGGTTCACTGATCATGAGTCCACCATGCTCCTCGGGGCAGTAAATCCCAGTTTGGACTGCCCAGAATGGAGACCTCTGCATGTCTTTCTATCCCAGAAGCTTCCAAGTTTCCTAATCTCCCCCTGAGCCCCCAGCATTCATGAAGCTCATTCTCCTCGTTTTGACTGTTATCCTGTTTCTGGCCCAGGTCACCCAAGGTAAACAGGATCTCCCCAAGGGGCAGTGGGTCATGTTCAGGGAGTTCTGGGGGCTCTTGCAGTCTGGGCTAGGAGAACAGCAGGCTCCACGGAGGCCTTCGGATGATCTCTGTAGCCAAGGGAAAATTTGAGTTGTCTGGTACCAACTGATCTTGCCGGCGCCATTACTTGATGTCTGGCTTGCTCTGGAAAAGAGGACCATGATGATCTGGGCAGAGGGCATGTGCAAGACAGAGGTTTGGGTGTGGGGTAGAGTGAAAATGGATACTTTTCCAAAAACAGTTGGGAGGGATTTGAATTTTGGTCTATTGTTGCCTCCATGAAAATGGTTCTTGAATTTCTTTTTTTTTTTTAAGATTTTATTTACTTATTATTATTTTTTAAAAGATTTTTTTATTATTTATTTGACATAGAGAAACACAGCCAGAGAGGGAACACAAGCAGGGGGAGTGAGAGAGGGAGAAGCAGGCTTCCCGCCGAGCAGGGAGCCTGATGTGGGACTCGATCGCAGGTCTCCAGGATCGTGACCTGAGCCGAAGGCAGTCGCTTAACCAACTGAGCCACCCAGGCACCCCTTATTTACTTATATGACACAGAGAGAGATCACAGATAGGCAGAGAGAGAGGAGGAAGCAGACTCCCTGTGGAGCAGAGAGCCGGATGGGGGCCTCGATCCCAGGACCCTGAGATCATGATCTGAGCTGAAGGCAGAGGCTTAACTCTCTGAGCCACCCAGGTGCCCGGTTCCTGAATTTCTGATTGAAAACAAATTTTTTTTCTGATTGAAATTTTAAAAAAGATTTTATTTATTTATTTGTCAGAGAGAGGGAAAGTACAAGCAGGGAGAGCAGTGAGGGGGGGAGAAGGAGGCTCTCCACTGAGCAAGGAGCCTGATGGGGGACTTGATCCCAGGACCCCGAGATCATGGCCCGAGCCAAAGACAGACACTTAACCAACTGAACCACCCAGGTACCCCTCTGATTGAAGATTCTGGCTCCATTCTCAGGCAACCTCAATTTATCTGGGCTACTTTAGCTTGTAGGTTCTGCAGAGCAGCTGTTCCTCATTGTCTTGGCTGGTTAAGAAAAGCAAACAGCCCAGGATGTTGTGGAAAAGGGACTATGACATTCTTGGGAATTTTACCGATGTCCTAGAAGACCTGCAGATAGGTGTCCAGATGGGTGGATTTCAGATTCCTATCCTGTTTCATTGATATGGTCAGAGAGGGTAGTGAGGGCAAAGGGGAAAGGGAGCTGATATGGGGCACCTGGTTACACTATACTGTGGGGCAGATGAAACCTTGGAGAGAGGGGGCCGCCTGTGCCCCCAAAGGAGCTGGCCAGGGAGGGACTCACAGGTCCCAGGCCACCAAGTGGAGAGGACTTTGGAATTGTGACTGAGGACACAAATGGGAGAAGAAAGGATAATGGCCCATCATCACTCCTAAATCTGGAGGATGCCTTGTAAGGGCTTCTTCCCCATATATGTCTTATTGCCCGCACTACTCTCCTCTCTGCGGGGCTTTGACCTCCCCCTTCCCCAGCCCCCTTTATTTCAAGACTGACCCTGCCCTCCTTTTTTGTTTTGTTTTTGTTTTGTTTTGCCCTTTCCTTCCCTTTTAATTCCAGCCGTGTATTGCTGGGGTAAGCTGGGAAGGTGCAGAACAACATGCAAACAGAATGAAGTATTCCATACATTATGCACGGATGAAGCTAAGTGTTGTGTCACCCCCAAGGATGTACCTGTCAAAACTTGATCCTTAAGCACATCTGGAGTAACCTCTGACCCCTCTCACCCCCCCTCCCGCCCCGTTGAGTCCAACATCATTAGAACCCGCAGTTCTATTAAATCATTCTTGGCTGTACCATTTGTGTCTGCCAGGTCGGCCTCATTATACTTACAAATCAATAACAAAGGAAGGTGTGTGTGGGAGAATGGGGTGGACCAGTAGGTGGTGGCAGTCTGTCTGCACATCGCTCCTAGCCTGCGGGCCCACAGCTCGTCCCAGGTGACAGAAATGAGAAACGTTCATTCTATCCACTGAGTCTTGTATTCTAGGCCAGCACTACCAATAGAACTTTCTGCAAAGATGGAATGTCCCATCTCTGTGGTGTCCAATATGGTGACCGTGAGACACGTGCGGCTACTGAGCATTTGATATGTGGCTGGTGAATAAGGGCACAGAGAGACCTGCTGCCTCCTTGTTTGTTTGTTTTTTTTTTTAATTTTTTAAAAAAGATTTTATTTATTTATTTGACAGAGAGAAACACAGCCAGAGAGGGAACACAAGCAGGGGGAGTGAGGGAGGGAGAAAGCAGGCTTCCTGCTGAGCAGGGAGCCCGATGTGGGGCTTGATCCCGGGTCTCCGGGATCATGACCTGAGCCGAAGGCAGTCACTTAACCAACTGAGCCACCCAGGCGCCCCTGCCTCCTTGTTTGTAATGCAAAAGCAAAGCCCCAAAGCATTCTAAATGTCCGTCAGTAGGGAAATGAAGTATCCATGCTGATGACGACTATGTCTCACTTAAAAAAGATGATGTGAACACACCTAACTCTGTAAGACGTATTATGGGATGAAAACAGAAAGACATCCCCTGATGTGGAAAACAAAACATCAACCAATACTATATGTTTGCTTTTTAAAAAACAAATATTTTATTTATTTATTTGACAGAGAGAATCACAGCTAAGGAGGGAACACAAGCAGAGGGAGTGAGAGAGGGAGAAGCAGGCTTCCCGCTGCCTGATGTGGGGCTCGATCCCAGGACCCTGGGATCATGACCTGAGCTGAAAGCAGATGCTTAATGACTGAGCCACCTAGGTGCCTACATATTATACAATTTTTATTAATGTCTTTTCCCCTGACAAGGCATTAAGCTCCATGAGGACATAAAAGACAAAGAAAAAGGAAAAGAAACGTGGCTAGTGTAATCTCATCTAAGCTATACTTCTGTTTTGATAGCTACGGGTTGGTAAGGGTTATCATATTGGACCCTGTAGCTTTAGGCTCTTGGGATACACATTGCTTCCTTTTTTCTACCCTCACTCCAAAAGGCTGCAAGCCTCCCCTGAGAAGACCTACAGTCCTACCCTATGAGAGACTCCAGGATGGTGTCTCCTCGTTTCCTCCAAACTGCTGAGAGCTGGCATCAGGAGGCCCCCTGTGGGTTCCTGCTCCATCCCCTTCCTTTCCCCCCAGCTGGGACTGCATGATATTGAATTGTGGGCTGGTCTTTTTCCAGGACTGATCCTGAACAGTGACAATGAGGATCTTCCCATCACCAGCCCCATGATTTGAGTTATGGCCTCAAATATTGCCCTCCCTTGCTGCTTATCTGACTAATCAAAAAGGACTTGTTTATTCTGAACTGGGGGGTTCTGTTGGGCATCATCTGCTCACGCTCCCGTCCCTTCCTAGGAGAACACTGAAACTGGTCTTAGCATTATGGCTTGCCTCCGTCATCCCCAGCAGAAACTTACTGTCTCTGTGGAAATTTCCAGCCTCAGGATCTACGTATTACTGGAGTGGTCAAGGGAAGAACACTGGATTTGGAATCAGAAGGTCTGGGTTCAAATCCTTGACGACATGCCCGCTGCATGATGTTAGGCAAACCATTTAACCTCCTCTGTTTTATCTTCTCATCTCGAAGGTGAGGATTCAACCTACCTGAGGCACAGGGTTGTCTTAAGATTAAATGAAATAACAGGTAGGAAATGCCCAGCACGGAGGCTAGTGCACATGCGATTCCTGTTAAGACTTCAGATGTCCTCCTCTTCCCTTCTCGGATCAGGTCCACCACCGTGGCCTCTTGAATGTTCCTTGGCAATCAATGCCTTTGTATGAACCCTACTATTCCTCACTGTTTGCAGGGCTGCTCTCTCGGCTCAGTCCCTGCTTGGCGTCCACCCTCCTCTTTCTCAAATGCCAGGCCTTCTACCTTGAGTTTTGCTGCTGATCTTATTATTATTTTTTTTAATATACTCACTTATTTATTAGGCATTTTTATTTCTCTTTTTCACCCTTTTTTCAGCTGGTTGTTTACTTTTCCTTTTCGGTTTTTTAAAAATTAACATAATGTATTATTTGTTTCAGGGGTACAGGCCTGTGATTCATCGATCTCACACAATTCACAGCACCTACAATAGCACATACGCTCCTCAGTGTCCATCACCCACTTAGCCCATCCTCCCACCCCCGTCTCCTCCAGCAACCATCCGTTTGTTTCCTGAGATTAAGAGTCTCATATAGTTTGTCTCCCTCTGGTTTCATCTTGTTCTATTTTTTCCTCTCTTCCCCTGTGATCTTCTATTTTTTTCTCAAATCTCTCATATCAGTGAGACCATATGATAATTGTGTTTCTCTGATTGACTTACTTTGCTTAGCATAATATTTTCTAGTTCCATCCACGTCATTGCAAATGGCAAGATTGCGGTTTTTTTTTTGGTGGCTGCATAATATTCCATTGCTTATGTATGCCACATCTTTTTTTTTTTTTTTTTTTTTTTTACTTAACACATAATGAATTTTTTTGTTTCAGGGGTCCAGGCCTGTGATTCCTGGCTTACACAATTCTCAGCATTCACCATAGCACATACCCTCCCTCATGTCCATCCCCTAGCCACCCCAGCCCTCCCGCCCCCCTCCACTCCAGCAACCCTGTTTGTTTCCTGAGAATAAATTTAAAAATGTTAAAAAAAGGAATGTGAATGAGCAGTCTAGTTACTTGGAGCCTTTCAGGCCTTCCTTCCCATCTAAGCAGTTATCTAACCACCCTTCCTAAACTACTTTTTACACACCTCCCTATTTAAGATGCAACTAGTTGCAACTCAAGAATTAGGTCTTCCTCTGCTTCACTTGTGTCTAAAGACCAACAGGCAAAAATTACGTAGTATAATGTAATCAGAAATAAAACATTTTATTTAAATTTTAAAAGTTTTTCTTTATTTATTTGACGGAGTGAGAGAGAGAGAACACAAGCAGGGGGAGTGAGAGAGGGAGAAGCAGATTCCCCACTGAGCAGGGAGCCCGATGCGGGGCTTGATCACAGGACCCTGGGATCAGGACTCTGAGCCGAAGGCAGACGCTAAATGACTGAGCCACCCAGGCACCCCAAACATAGTTTATAATTTAAAAAAAAAAAGGAATCATTGTCAGTGAGTCTCATGTAGTGAGGCTGACGTGATTCTCAGGCGATCTGAGGAATCTAGGGCCGTGACACCCCTTGAAAATCATTTCCTTGGTAGGTTAAGAGGTGCCTGTGAAGCCAAGCTCACCAACACACCCCACTCTGCCACGGACCAAGCGACCTTGAGCAAGTGCGTTAATCTCTCTTAGTCCATAAGACTGGTGTGAGGATGAAATCCGTGCTTACCTGGGGGAGCTGAAATATTTCCTTCCCCCTCTCAGGGGCGCACTGCTGTTCATAGGCCCCAAACTGTCCATGTCTGTGGGATCACCAGGCCATTTGTGTTCTAGAAAAGGTGTTTAACTATACCCACATCTTACACAACCATATGTGTATCTATTATTATACACATAAAATTTCAGTATCAAAAGTTAAAGAAAAGATTTTAATATAGCAGTTACCTGATCATTTTTCCCCAGGTTACTTGAGCAAGCATCAGCAGAGAGAGTGAAAAGATCATTTTCTTTCTGCCCAGTTATTGGAAAGGAAGCCAGGACTCCGTGTTTGGAATCCTAGCCTTTCTTTGCCACTGGGGAACTGAAAAAAAAATGTGTGTATGTGTGTGTGTGTGAGAGAGAGAGAGAGAGAGAGAGTGTGAGAGAGAGTGTGTGTGTTTCAGGGGCTGTCCCAAAGACAACTCTCCGATTCCCCCAATCCTCATCTTTGTCAGAGAGACCCAGACACAAGGAAGGCAGTTAGACTGAATTGTCTCAGGAGGCATGGGTTGGAGATTTTAGCTTCTGGTTCAGGAGAGGAGTGGCCTGGCATTTGGAGGTGTTGAATCTCCATACAACTGGGAGACGAGATGGGGGTTTGGTTCCCAGGCTGTTTGATAAATCACCCCGAGGTGCTAAGTCCTTGGATGCAACTGCCAGCGTGGAGGTAACCAGGCTGGAGACAGCCGCTGTGGAAGGCTGAGGTCCCGGGAGACACAGCACAGGCTTCCATGGTTGGGCCTGGGGTCAGCGGGGGAGGCCCTAGGGAGGGACCATTCTCCAGTGCCCAGAGCCGCCTGATGAGCGGCTGGTGGACTTCATCAGCTGTAGTCTGAGCATGAGCAGCAAGACAAATGAAGCTCATCGTCATGAAGGAGCAGGTTCCTCCTCGTTTCCTGGAATCAGGGGGTGCTAGTAGGATCAAAAGGAGGAAGGCAGAGGACCCCGACAGTCACTGACATTGGGCATGTCCCCAACTTCATAAGTGGCTTCTTGGAGCTGAATTTAAAATGCGTATAATAGAGCTACCATATGACCCTGCAATTGCACTACTGGGCATTTACCCCAAAGATACAGATGTAGTGAAAAGAAGGGCCATATGTACCCCAATGTTCATCGCAGCAATGGCCACAATCGCCAAACTGTGGAAAGAGCCAAGGTGCCCTTCAACAGATGAACGGATAAAGAAGATGTGGTCCATATATACAATGGAATACGACGCCTCCATCAGAAAGGATGAATACCCAACTTCTGTAGCAACATGGACGGGACTGGAGGAGATTATGCTGAGTGAAATAAGCCAAGCAGAGAAAGTCAAATATCATATGGTTTCGCTTACTTGTGGAGCGTAAGGGGTAATATGGAGGACAGTGGGAGAAGGAGAGGAAATGTGAATTGGGGTAAATCAGGGAAGGGGATGAAGCATGAAAGACTTCGGACTCAGAAACAAACTGAGGGTCTTGGAAGGGAGGGGAGCTGGGGGGCTGGGCGAGCCTGGTGGTGGGTACTGAGGGCACGAATTGCATGGGCGTGGGTCATAAACAATGAATCTTGGAACACTGAAAAAATAAAGTATTAATAAATAAACAAACAAATAAATAAAATGCATATAAATAATAAAGCATTGGCTGAGGCTTGAGCGTGGGGGCCCCTTCATGACTGGTGTGTGGCTATTAATGTGTCAGTGGCTTTAGAAGCAGCGCTCTCACCAGCACCGCGTCTTGGCACATTCCTGGCGGCAGGGCACAGCGGGGGGTATACTGGCTGTGGGGCGTCTCCAGCTGCAGCCCCTCTACTATAGCCTCACCTCACTTGCCTGCAAACTTGGCCTCATATTGCTTCTCTCAAGCTGAAGCCCCTCATCTGGAGACTTTATCTGCCTCACTGCGAAGCCGAGAAGACGCGAGCGCATGCAAGTCGAAGTCTGTAGGAGAAGGCTGTGATTTTATGGTGCTCATTTGTTCCACCTTCTTGTCTTTTTTTTTTTTTTTTTAATTTTAGATTATATTTATTGGAGAGATAGGGAGCACAAGCAGGAGGAGGGGCAGAGGGAGGGGGACAAGCAGAGTCCCCGCCAGATGCCCTGAGCTGAAGTCAGATGCTTAATCGACTGAGCCACCTTTTTGTCATATCAATAAGCTCACAGTTAGAGGGAGGGTTCACTGAGCTAGAGTAAAGTATGTGGCCTGTGTGGGACGGGCCAGGAACCGGATCACTAGCACTGGCCTCCCCTCTGCACCGTGGGATTCAGGCTGCAGGGCATGGGCAACCTTTCAGGAGCTGAAAAAATGCCACTGTGCAGATTTCAGGGGTAGGGGGTGCAGGTCTTAGAGAACTGGCAGGGCCGGGCTGTACCGTGGGGGAGGCATTACAAAGCCCGAAGCTACGCTCTGTTCTGGTCTTGGCAGGATCCAGGAGATAACACACAGTTCCCAGGGGCCAAGTTGGCTCTCTGATCAAGGTCTGCCTCTTTCCCCATCTCCTGGGCTCTTCTACAGTGGCTTCTCCCACACCAGCCACCTTGGCAGCCCCTGCCCCCTGCTGTGCACTGCTTAGCCTGGCCCGGCTCCTGGCCTTACAGAAAATCTCCATGCAACTGTCAGCTCGCAGTCAGTGCACGTAGAGGCTCCAGGGGAACCTGGGGGCTAAACTGGACAGAAGTCCAGGCCCTGGCGCTTGATGGTCTGAGAATAAACACACATGCACGCATGTACTCAAGAATACACAAACATGTACCCGCCTAATTCCACATCTACAGACAAATGACTCGCAAGTATAAACATACGCATAACCATTCAAGTACTCACATATACAAAGTACACACAAATAACCCAGGCATGCAAAATATACATCAAGTACACAAGATGTGAGCATACACAGCTACACACACATATAAGTATATATAAACACAATGTAAGGCAAATATAAACCCAGCTACCCAACTAGGGATGTGCTATAGTAAAAGGGTGCCTGGGTGGCTCAGTTGGTTAAGCGACTGCCTTTGGCTCAGGTCATTATCCCAGAGACCCGGGATCGAGCCCCACATGGGGCTCTCTGCTAGGCGGGAGGCCTGCTTCTCCCTTTCTCACTCCCCCTGCTTCTGTTCCCTCTCTCACTGTGTTTCTCTCTGTCAAATAAATAGATAAAATCTTAAAAAAGAAAGAAATTAACCCATCTTTTTCTGTTTCTCCTTATCTCAGTCAAGGCTCTTTCTCTGACTTACCCAGAGTTTCCTGGCAATCTCTGGCTACAAGGACTCATAAAGGGGCTCATGAAATATTGCAAAGAGCTGTCACCAGGAGGGACCTGGAATCTCCGGGGCGGAACCTCTGGTCGGTTACAATAACAAAGCTGATCCTTCTCTTGCGGTCAGAAGTGTCAGGTGTGTGATGTGTCTTCACTAGTGCTCCCTGGGGATTCGCTCATTTGGTCCTCCTTAACAGCTCTACAAAGTCACAGCTAGTATTACCCCCGATGTGGAGCCAAAGGACCAAGCTCAGAGTTGGTGGCATTTTCCAAGGCACTACAGGCAGGAGACAAATTTCAGAACCCAGGCTTGGCAACATCCTGCTTGGCTGTCCCCTTCCGTGCCGAGTCCTGCAGATGCTGAATGACATCCTCAAGGAAAGCTGCTCCGTTCCCGGCTCTGGACCAGCTCAAATGCCTGGGATGTCCGCTGCGCTTGTTGGATGTTTTCTCCTTTTATCCACTTTCTGTTTATGCTCTTCTGGCGACAATGCAGGCCAGGTGGTTTCTCCTCAGAGAAGAAACAACTTCCTTGCTCCCCTCCCCATGCTCTCCTCTGCCCTGGCAGTTATCTTCAGTCTGGGCAACCAGAGTGATTTTTCTGGGCTAAACAAACAAACAAACAAACACACAAACAGAAAACTGACCATGGCCCCACAGTCCTCTTTAAAAAAAGATCTTACTATTTATTCCCCGTGGCTCCCAGGATGGCTTCCCCAGCCCTGAGCACGGCACTGAAGCTCCCAGACCCCCACCCGTGATAATGCTGGCTGCCTCATGTCCCCCCGGGTCTCCCCTTCTGGCTCAGACACTCACAGCCACAACTGTTGGCTGACCATTCTTCTGACCTTCCTCTGCGGAAATTGGCTTCCTGTCGTCCCTTCTTCTCCCCATCCAGGAAGCCCTGGAGCAGTTCATGTCACCACGCCCAAGCCTCCGTTTTGTCAGATGTGAGTGATGTTTATGCTTGCCCCTTCTGAGGGTAATAAAAAAGATAAATATGAGGATGACGATAATAATGATAATGAAAAACAACAATAAGAATAGTGAACAATTATTCAGCACGTACTCGCTGTCAGGTTCTTTGCTAAGCAATTTACATAAGTTAGCTATCCCATTTAATTAAATCGGGGATAGCTCTGATTTGTATTTTATCGTAGGATGCTCAGGAAATTTATCTGGCTCAGGGTCAACAAGTATCAATGTCAAGGCCAACACTCAAATTCCAATCTGTGTGAAATTAAAACCCATGCTCCAATCCTGGTATTCTAGGATTCTAGAATTGCCTTCTCTTCCTCTCTTTTCATAGGTTTTGAAGTGCTGCCCAAAGACCCATCTTTATTCAGCTTCTTGAGATGCTGGACTGAAAGGACACAGTCCACATGCTTTCTCTACACTCTGGGAGGACTTGGGTCACTCTCCCACCAGATCACTTCTCACAGGTCACTTTCTCCATGTATGTTATTTATTCAGACCACAATTTGTTTATTGAAGTCCCTGCGATGTGCTGGGTGTGACAGAGGTTGCCAGCTCTTCCCCAATATCCGTCCTTCCCTTCTTAGTAAGACCACCCCTGAATTTGAGTTAGCATGGTTTCTCGGAATAAAGGAAACCTTTCCAGCCTTCCCTGCAGCTAGGTGTGGTCATCTGAGTGGTTCTGGCCAACGGACTGGAGTGGAAGAGCAGTGTGCAGACTTTGCGTGGCGTCCCTTAAAGGGAAAGGCGTGCACTTCATTTCCTTCTGTCACCTCCTTGGCAGAAACTGGGGCAGCCCTCTTGGGTCATCAGATGAGGCTGCCTGGGGAGGATGGCGAGCGTCCAGCCAGGGGGAATCTTGCTTCCTGCTGAATCAAGAAGCTGCTATATTTAACTGCAGGACCAGATTTTTCCCTAAGAAATCAATATCTATCTTTTGGAATCCTTGTTTGGGAGAACATCTGCTGAAACAGCTGAATTAATAACCTAATCCAGGTGATATTGTGGGCAGTGGGGTTACAAGGCAGAATATTTTTCTGACATTCTAATGGAAGACACAAAGATTAACCATGCAAAATAAAATTGAAAAGAACAAATAAATCCATGCAGGTCATGAATCAAGTTATAATGACCCAGAGTGACTGTGGGTGGGAGTGCCCTTAGCTCGGGCGAAGAGGAAAAGCCTATCCAGGAGGTGACATTTGCGATGAGACTGAAAGATAAACAGAACTTCACGGGGAGAACAAATAACAAATGCTAAAGCCCTGAACTGGGAACTAGATTGGCAAGTTCAAGGTTCAGAAAGACATGGCCGTGTATCCTTCTGTTAGAAAGCCGAGATAAGTATTTTTTTAAATAGATGTTTATGTATTTTTTTTTTTTTAAAGATTTTATTTTTATTTGACAGAGAGAAACACAGGCAGAGAGGGAACACAAGCAGGGGGAGTGAGAGAGGGAGAAGCAGGCTTCCCGCAGAGCAGGCAGCCCGATGTGGGGCTCGATCCCGGGTCTCCAGGATCATGACCTGAGCTGAAGGCAGTCGCTTAACCAACTGAGCCACCCAGGCGCTCCATTGTTTATGTATTTTTTAAAATATATTTTAAAATTTATTTATGAGAGAGAGAAGACAACTGCCAACTGAGCAGGGAGCCCCACCAACCTCGGGGCTTGACACAGGGCTCGATCCCACGGCCCCAAGATCAAGACCTGAGCCAAAAGCAGACGCTTAACCAACTGAGCCACCCGGGCACCTCCAATATATATGTATGTATGTATGTATTAGTTCTTTTGTTGGTCTTGAGAGGCCAATGGGCTTTAATCTGACGGTCTCCTCAGCAGGAAGGAAAGCCACTATTGGCACGGGGGCTGGCCAGTTTCCCACACTCTCATCTTGTGCTTGGCTATGACATCTGCTACACACTGTCCTTTGGCCTGGCCGATCTCACATAAATCCTCTCCGGCTATAATCCGCTGCCCACAGCCCTGCCGATAAGAGCAAGGCTCACCCCCGCTGCAGAGAACTCTATTTTCATCCCCTGCAACACAGTCATCTCCTTCTCCTGGGACCTGGCAGCCATGAAGTTTGTTTTCCTTTTTCTTGTCATCCTTCTGGCCACAGAACCAGTGGTCACAGGTAACTTGGGTCTCTCTCAAGTGTCTGGGATCTTGGTCATGAACTTCTTGCCTTCATCTCCCCTCCACTGCGGGCAGCACAAGACTTTTCCTCATTTGACAGGGCTTTGGGGGGTTTCTCATGATCAGATCGCATCCACATCTCGCCCTGATTCTTCTTTGCCAAGGTGGTGGGATGGTAGCCTGACACTTAAGGGCAGGATGGTATTCCGGAGGGCTCTTGGGGAAGGCTTAGTGGTGATGGGGCTGGGTGCTGACTGGGGACTTGCTGGGAGCTTGAGGGCATTATTAGAAGCTGAGGGTGAGCTGTGTTGGGATTGGCGTGGTAGGGGAAAGCTTAGGATGAGCTAGAGGTAAGGTGTCAGGTTCCTCTGATGGTTTGGGGTAGGTTGGGGAGGGGATGGAATTTGGGGTTCAGTGGAGGTGGTGCTAGGGGGTAGACTGTAGCTTGGGCTGAAACGGGGAGTTGGTACTGAATGGTGCGGGGTGTCTGATGACTGCTGCTCAGGATTGAGGTTGGTGACTTGCTTAAATTTAGGTTTGGCTTGGAGTTCAGGCTCAAGGGGCATTGAGTTGGGTAGGACTGGGAGTTCTACCTAAGATTGGACTGGGTTCTGAGTTTGAATTGGTGGAATATGGTTAAGGAGGTTTGGGGATTGGGTTGTGGCTAGACCCAGGTGAGCTTAAGTTGGGACCAGGCTATTGATTAGGAGCTGAGTCTGTTGACATGTGGGTGAATCCCCTCCATCCTCCAATATTACAGGTAAAGTTCATTGTCCTTTCCCATCATTCCCAAGCTCCATTAGAGGGGATCTTCATTGGCATCAACTGATCACAAAGTTAGGAGTAGCAGGTTAGGGGCTAGGAAGACAGAGGGTGGGATGTTTGAAAAAGGCTTTTCTAAAAAAAGCCTTGGAGTTTTCAAGGTTGGAATAATTGTCTCAATTCCCTCCCCTCTCAAGATCACTTCTCCCCTTTCCTGGGACTAGATTTGCTGTTAGTTACTCAACCGTCTCCCCTTCCCGCTTGCCCTGTTCCTCCTCTGCTCCTCTCATCTCGCCACTTGAGGGATACTAACATCTGCTTAATGGTTGTTCCCGTGCCCAACAGCAGAGTGTTGGATGGATGGAAAATGCCGGTTGGTGTGCAAAAATGATGAAGATAGTGTCATACGCTGCGCAAATCGTAAACGGTGCTGTGTCCCTAGTCGTTACTTAACGGTCCAGCCAATGACAGTTGAAAGAGTGGAACCCTGGACTGTTCCTGACACGTCCAAACCAGCATAACAAAAGACCGGACCCTACAGTAGCGCGTATTATTATAAATAGACGTCATGGATAGAAATGGCTTTGTTTCCAGTTCCTTAGCTCCCACATTCCATTAAAACTCACAAATCTGTTTCTTGTGTCTGTTAATTATGAGGAACGATGCTCCAAATGGATTGAGGGCGGGGGTGGGAGGGTGGCAGGATGGGGGTTAAGAGGTAGCAGAGAGACATTGCTGGGGCTTGGCCACAGCGATGGGGTGATAGTTACAGTCTTGAAGATAGTTCCTCCTCTACCAGCGGCAGGAAAGGCTGTTGGAGTGGGTTGAGGAGCACACCTGGGGAAGCCAAGAGACTTAAAGGCATAGCCGGTACGGAGAGAGGGGGAGAACCACTGGGTGGGAGAGTTGCTCCATCTTGAGCGTGAAAAAGCTAGGGATGGGTGAGGCCCGAGTAGAGCCCAAATCCTTGGGTTTCTAGGGAAGTTGGTTGTGATGCCTTTTGATGCTAGAGACCCCACAGCCCCAAGGATCAGAAGGTTTCCAAGTGCTAAAAAAAGATAAAGCACATGAACCTACCCATTTATAAATGAGTTTGTTTGCTCTTCAGTTCTGTTCTTCCATGGATGGATCATTCAGTCATCCCAGCTCCTTCACTTACTACTGTCAGCCTCTGCTCAGATTCGCCTCCATGCTTCATCTTCCCCCACCGTGAGGTTGGACCCCAGGATCCACCTCAGGACTGTGAAGTGGGAGAGGAGATAACGGGGCGCACAGTGCCCACTACACTGTGGGCGCTAAGACATGTTAGGGGTCGCTATTATTGTCCATTCATTCCTTTAAGCATGGAAGGGCTATGTGCTGTGTGCCCCCCGGCTGTGTTCGGCCTGTGTCGGAGGGACACAGAAGCCTGTCTCATTTAAATTAAGGAGTTAGCCTGGGAGGGGACTAACCCATGGGGAATAGTCAAGAATTCTGATCAGGAATCCAGAGGACCTGGATGTCTTCCTTGCTTTGTTATCTCAGAGGGATTCTTTCCGGGAGATTCATCTGACTATGTTACTCTCCTGCTTAGATGGCTTCTTTTCTCCTTCCTGCCCAGGGCTGGGTCTAAAGGCGTTAGTGGCCCAGCTTCATCTCCCATGACTGCTGCTCCTGGACCAACCCTCTCCAAAGTTGCCATTAATCATGGTTCCCCTCCACCTCGTCCCCACCACCAGGCTCATCTGTGTGATGAACTTCTCACCCTCCAAGTGCAGTGATGTCCCTACCCAGGAAAGCCTTCCATAAGCTCTGTCTCACTATTTCTTAATAATTATAATACTAGTACGTATCATAATAGTTCCCACTGTCACTC
Source organism: Spilogale gracilis (assembly GCA_004023965.1). Lineage (NCBI taxonomy): Eukaryota > Metazoa > Chordata > Mammalia > Carnivora > Mephitidae > Spilogale > Spilogale gracilis. Next base: position 17,093 of record PITA01023108.1, read on the forward strand.
CTTATGTGTCAGGCACTGTGCTTGGTGTTCATAGACCTGAAGTCATTCCATTCTTACAACAACCATCTGGGGTTTGTTTGTTTGTTTGTTTTAAGATTTTATTTATTTATTTGCCAGAGAGAGAGAGAGAGAGAGAGAGAGAGAGAGAGAGAGAGGCAGGCAGAGGGAAAAACGGGATGTGGAGCTTTATCCCAGGACCCTGGGATCATGACTTGAGCCAAAGGCAGACACTTCACCAAATGAGCCACCCAGGCGCCCCACAACAACCCTCTGCTTACCCCTACCTTTCTGCTGAAGAAACTGGGACCTAGACAGGTGGTATAAGATAGAGCAGGGATTCCAACTAAGTTCTGATTGGCTTCACCAAGTGTCGGCCTTAAGCAGGGATGACACAGATCACATTGTTATGTAATTATTTATTCACTGCTCAGTATTTCACCAATCCCCTCGAAGAGAGCTATAGGCAGCTGAGATAGCCTAGGCGGCCTATTAGCCATAGACGGCTGAGATAGGCTGAGACACTTATTTACATCTGTATTCTGGGTGATGCCAGGTTCCAGGAACCAGGGTGGGGTCCTGCCTGGGCCAGAGGCTAGGGAGGACTGTGGGATCAGAGACACCTGTCTCTAGTGGGCAGTGTACGAAAGAATGCAGAGCAGGTTCTGGGACTTGCTCAAGTTGGTTCTCATTGTTCACCAGTTAGTTTGCTCTCAAGACACAGATTTCATAGTGTGAGAGGTGGTCTGGGGAGAGTCGAAGGGCCCCCCAGTCCTAGGGCCTGGCATTAATGTCTTCACACACAGTCATCATGCCCTCCGTTCCGAGGCGCTCAGTCCACAACATTAAGAACCTGCTCTGTGCTTAAGGCGCACACACAGACAGACCTGGGGAGTGACGGAATGGTGAGGCGAGAAAAAGGCTTGGAACTCACCATCAGGCCATGTGAAGTTTTTAGAAGGCACTTAACCCCGTGTCTGAGTCTCTGGACTTGGGGTCTAGGCATGTGAAATTTTGAAAATTCCCTCAGATTATTCCTTTGGGAGATAAAGCTCCACTCCCCAAGTCCCCTGCCAGACTTCCTTTATTCCTAACAGCCCTCAAACTGGGAGAGTCTCTGAGCTGGGCAGCTGTCCCTTGCCTTCCCATTGCACAGGTGGGGAAGTTGAGGTCCAAGGAGGAACCGTGACTTAACGTTCGTAAGTAGGTTGGAGACAATGCTGGGATTAGTAAACAGTCTTCTCTGATTTCTGGTGAGGGGCCTGAGGGCACATGGGAGGTATATGACGTAGATGGGGGTGACACAGTGAGCGCTGACATACAGTCACACGGGCCGACTGGACGCCAGGAGTTAGGAGCTGTAAAGCCCCTGAAAAAACTCTGAAGCCCTTTCTTGGGTGCTCTGGCCTCTCTCCAGGGAGAATGACTGAAGCAGGCTGGTCTGCCCATAGGCCTTCTCAGAGGTACACTTGCTACACCCTGCTTTCAGATGCTAATCTCACAAAGGCAGATAGAAAAGGATTATCTCTGGGGGGGGGGCGGTGTGTGTGTGACAGAAAGGGTGTGGTTTTGCTCTTCTAAAGCTTTTCTGGTCAACGTTAAATGGAATAGATCCTTTCTATTCAATGCAAGGGCTTAGGATATCTCTCTCTCTCTCTCTCTCTCTCTCTGTGTGTGTGTGTGTGTGTGTGTGTGTGTGTGTGTGTACATTAGACTTTGTATTAAGCCCATTTGGACACAAGGGATGTGTCTACCGCTAAGTTCAAGGCCTGACAAAGACGGATGTTGATGACTGTTGGTGGAATGAAGGAGAGGCCCATGAATGCCAGGTTCAGAAGTTTGGGCTTGACATTGACGACAATGGAGGGCCATGGCTCCAGCTGTTATCATCCGGGGAGGCACCAACCTTTCCCAGGCCTGTCTCAGCGTGTGGGCAAGGCAGCCCTGTACCTCAGAGACAGGATGGGCTTGGAGCCTGGTGAGTGGTCTGAAGCCTCACTCTGCCTCTAACAGTTACAGGGCCTTTTCCAGAACACTGTCTCTCTGAGCTTCCATTCCATAATGCAAGAAGGAAAAATAGAGACGTCTACTTCAGAAGGTTATAGTAAACATTGAACAGCTTAACATAAACCAAATGGCTCACAGTGGGTGATTTGCAAATGGTGATGGTCATTCTTTTTCTTTTTCTTTCCAGTAAGAGGATCATTCCTGTTTTGGAGACCTTAGTCCCAAGGGGTAATGATAATAATATTAATGACTAACATTTACTGAATGCTTACTGTAGACTAGGAACTGTGTCTCTAGTTTCCATGTGTGCACAGCCTTAAAAACAACAACAACAACAACAAACCTCTGGCTACCGCTGAGGGCCAAACGTCTGTCTAACTTCATGGGGCTATCTATTCCGCTGTGGCACAGGCGGAAATGGGTCCTTCAGAAAGGATCTTTATGTGATGATGAAAACAACATTTATTTAGTTAACATTTATTTAGTGCTATGTGCCAGTCTCTATTTGTTTTCCATTTATTAAGTTATTAAAAAAAAAGATTTATTTATTTATATGAAGGTGGGGGAGAGAGGGAGAGAGTATGGGAGTGGCAGGGGGGAGGGGCAGAGGGAGAGGAGAACCTCAAGCCGAGTTCCGGCTGAGCGTAGACCGGGAGGTGGGACTCTATCCCACCACGCTGAGATCCCAACCTAAGCCAAAACCACGAGTCACTTAACCAACTGTGCCATCTAGGCACCCCGCCGTTTATTAAGCTATTAACACAACTCTAAGTGTTAGGTATTGTTACGGTGTATACTCTACAGAAGAGGAAAGTAAAGAAATTTGTTAAACGTCACCCAGCAGGGAAAGCAGGCGCTGGGATTTGAACCTGAGGTTTCTTGACTTTATTTCCTGTTCTTTTAACCCCCGTGTCGCTCCTTAGGTTATTTTATTTGTTTTCTAACTTATTTATTTCAGCTTTATTGAGATATAATTGGCATATAAATATATAAGATATTTAAATTATATATCTTGGTAATTTGATTGGGAAAGGATCCACCCCCCCAAACCCTCACCCCTGTCTAGTTAATTCCTCACCTCCCAAATTTATCCTTTTTTTTTCTTTTTCTTTTGGTGAGAATGTTTAAGTTGTACTCTCTTAGAAAATGTCAATTATGCAATAGTGTTATCAACTATGTTCATCGTGTTGATAGATCTTCAGACCTTACTCATCTTATAGCTGAACATTTGTACCCTTTAACCAACCTCTCCCTATTTTCCCCACCCCACTTCTGGGCAACCATTTTTCCATTCCCTCTTTCTATGAGTTAGACTTTTTTTTTTTTTTTTTAGATTACATAAATGGGCGATACCAGGCAGTAGTTGTCTGTCTGGCTTATCTCACTTAACATAATGCCTTCAAGTTCCATCCGTATTGCTGCAAACGGCAGAATTTCCTTCTTTGTCGTGGCTGAGTAATATTTCATTATGTATTTACGCCACATCTTCTTTAGCCATTCATCTGTTGTTTCCCTGTGTTTGCTGTTGTGAGTAATGCTGCAGGGACATGAGACTACAGATCTCTTTTTGAGATCCTGTTTTCATTTGCTTTGGATATATGCCCAGAAGCAGGATTGCTGGATCATATTAGAGTTCTGTTTGTTGTGTTTTGAGGAAAATATTGTTTTCCATTGTGGCTGCACCCATTATATGCCCACCAACAGTGCACAGGGTTCTCTTTTCTCCACACTCTCATCAATTTTTTTATTTTAACTTATTTTAACTTTTTATTTTGAATTAATTGTTGATTCTTAGGCAATTGCAAAGATTGTAGAGAGAGGCCCGTGTCCATCTCATGCAGTTACCCCCCGCCCAAAGGTTACACTTTACAGAACTAGAGCACCATATACAAACCAGGAAACTAAACAAAAGCGGGGGGCACCCGCGTGGCTCAGAGGGTTAAGCCTCTGCCTTCAGCTCAGGTTATGATCCCAGGGTCCTGGGATCGAGCCTCATGTCAGGCTCCCAGCTTGGTAGTGAGGCTGCTTCTTCCTCTCTCTCTGCCCCTCTCTCTGCTTGTGCTCTCTAACTCTCTCAAATGAATGAATAAAATCTTAAAAAAAAAAAAACCCCAAAACAAAAAAACCCAGGAAATGGAAATTGCGGCAATGGCTGTGCCTACTTCTATGACATTTTATCCTAAGTGTGGAGTCATCTACCCACCACTGTAATCAAGATATAGAGCTGGTCTATCAGTATAAAGATCTTACTCCTTAAAAAAAAAAAAGATTTATTTATTTCTTTTAGAGAGTGAGTGACAGCCAGTGCAGGAAGGGGCAGAGGGAAAGAATCTTCTAGCAGCCCCCACTCACCCTGCTGAGCATGCAGCCCAATGCGGGGCTCAGTCCCACAATCCATGAGATCATGACCTGGGCTGAGACAGAGAGCCTGTTGCATAACCAACTGAGCCCCCAGGTGTCCCCCTCTGCAGGAGAGTCTCAGGGGCACAGACTCTCCTCCATCTCCACCCTTAACCTTTGGCAACCACTGATCTTTCTAATTTCTATCATTTTAAAAGTGTCATATAAATGGAATCATATGTAGTCTTTTGCGATTGGCTTGTTTTTTGGTCAGCACTATGTATTTGGGATTCAATCAAGTCATATGGATCATTTTTTTTTTTTTAATCTTCAAAAAAGGTCATTCTTTTAAAATCTAAGTAGTTCTAGCCAAAGCACTAGAGCATGAAAGAAATTAAGGCCTACAGGTTAGAAAGGGGGAAGTAAAACTGTCTATCTGCAGATGTCACAATGGTTTCTATAGAAATCCCAAGGAATTTTCACACAAAAAAATCTAGAACTAATAATTAAATAATTAAATTCAGTAAGGCATACAAAGCTACAAGATAAACATAAACAATTAATTACATTTCTATGTACTATTATTGAACATGTGAACGCTGAAATTAAAAATACAGTACCATTCACAGTCACTCCGAAAAATATAAAATGCTTGGGTATATATCTAATAAAATATGTGTAGCAATTGTATGCTGAGAACTACAGAATGCTGAAAAAGAAATCAAAGATTTAAATAAATGAAGAGACATACCATGTTTATAGATAGTAAGATTCAAAAAGCAGTGGGTGCCTAGGTGGCTTAGTAGGTTAAGCATCTGCCTTTGGCTCAGATCATGATCCTGGGGTCCTGGGATCCAGCCTCGCATCAGGCTCCCTGCTCAGCTCTCTCTCCAGAATGCCATATACTCGAAATCAGACAGTATGTACGTAAGCCCTCTCAGACTGGCTTCTCTCACTCACTAATATGCCTTTAAGATTCCTCCATGTCTGTTCATGACTTGACAGCTCATTTCTTTTTAACACTGAATGATATTCCCATGCCTGGATGTGCCACAGTTTACTTATCCACTCACCTACTGAAGGGCATTTGGTTGTTTCCAAATTTTGGCCATTATGAATAAAGCTACTATAAACACCATGTGCAGATTTTTTTTTTCCTGGTGAAGACCACTTTACGGAGTTGGTATAAGTCAATAAATATTGATCCCCAAAGAAACACTCAGTTATTTATGGATTACTGGGCCATGGAGAGCTAAAGGAGACTGATCCAACTGCCTGCTGAAATGATAAGCTGAGGTCACCCCTGCTTCTTGGAAAATGGAGCCACTGCTGGCTGTGACACGCATATGCTGTTCTGCCACCTGAGCGTCATGGGGACTTGATAGCAAGGGCATCAGCTACCCTGCCCTTTAGATGCGCTGGAATGTCACGATCTTCCTGAAATAGCTTTTGTTTCTCTGGAACTGTATTTTCAAACTGCCTGCATGAAGTTCACGTGCAGATTTTTGTGTAGACATCAGTTTTGAAGTTCTTTGGGTGAACACTGAGAAGCACAATGACTGAACTGTGTGGTAAACATGTATTTACTTCCGTAAGAAACTGACAAACTGTCTTCCAAAGTGGCCTCTCAGTTCTCATTGCCACTGGCAGTGTGGGAGGGTTTCTGTGGCTCCACATCCTTGCCAGTATTTGGTCTTGTCAAGTGGCCCAGACTTTGGTCATCCTAATAGGTGTACAGTGGTGTCTCATTCTTATTTGACCCCTTAGGTCTTGACTGTGCTCCCTGACCCCTCCGATCTGTGTTACTGGTAAGTGGAAACTAACTATCTGTATTTTGTTTGTTTTGGCCAGGCAGACATCACACCCTTCGATGCATGGGGAACACGGGAGTCTGTAGACCCTCTTGCAGAAAGAGTGAACATCCCTACCTCTACTGCCTGAATTATCAGCCATGTTGCCTCCAGTCCTACATGAGGATAAGTATTGCTGGCAAAGAGGAGAAAGATGACTGGAGCCAAGAGAACCGCTGGCCAAAAATATCCTGAGTGCTTGTGATCACCATATTCAACCTGCTGTCAAGACCGCTTATTTAAAAAAAAAAAAAAAAGACCCCTTATTAAAATCCATGCACCCGCCACCCTTGTCTGTCTTTCATCCACTGGAACTCATGATGAGAGACTGGGTTTTGCGTGGTGAGATATCTGTCCCATTCTGATCCAACCCTGTGGGAGAGAAGGCTAGAAAACTGTAGGGATAAGAAGAAGCTAGATAAGGCATGGAAAATGGGGAGATGTCTTGAGACCACTGAAGGAGAGTTGAAGGGGTTGGCCAGAGTCATCACTTCATCTGTGCTGTGTTGGGTTCAGAGGGGGCCCAAGGCTAATGGGATGGAGGCACAGGGCAGTGGGTATGGAGGGCAAGGGTTTATGTGTAGGCTCTTTAAGCAGAACAAAGTGCTGAACTTTTTACAGCATTTTGGGGAAGGATCCTGGGGCAGTGGAGTTGGTTACAGATTTGGAGAAGGGGTGATGACTACTTAGAAGTGTAGACCCTGGAGTGAATCCAGCGCTGACTGACTGACCTTCAGAGCATAACGCTGTCATCGTTTCAGTATTTGGCTTCAGACATTGTCAGTCTCTGTCTTTGACAATTCTCTTCTCTTCCTTCCTTCTGTGTTGTTGCCCAGCCTCTCATAGCAACAAACTTTATGAACTGGACAAAACTGGTGGTTCTGGACCTCTGTTCCTGGCAGGGTCATGGTCTAAGAACCCAGATGAACTTCCCACTGAGGACATCTAAAATCATTTATTTAAAATAGACCAAAAAACGCTTCTTAAGCATCCTTGACTTTCAAAAAAAGAAAATAAGGAATATAAGGCTGAGTGAAACCAGGTGCTTTTGTGAAGACAGTAACTGAGATTGGCTTTTGTCTTGAAAGCATTTGCTGAATCAGGTGAACTTGAGCTTTAGTTCCTGTGGCTTTGGCCAGGGTCAGGTATGGGCAGGAGAAGATAGTGCCTAGGCTCTGAAAAAAATGGGAGTCTTGTAGGAGACTCCTTCATAAATCTCAGTCCTGAAAGTGTTACATATCCCGTGTAAGGATAAAACAGATACAATGCTTGTCCTCCTTCACTAGGTGTTTTTCAAGGAGAATTTTCTGGCCTTGAACCTTGGTACTCAATACATAGAAAAAAAATCTCTGCTGGGAATTTACAACCTCAAGCTGGCTCTCACACAGTCGCTCTTTTTTTAAAATATTCTTTTTTAAAAATAGGGTTTTATTTATATGAGAGTGAGCATGAGTGCACGTGAGAGAGACAAGAGATTGAGCACACGAGTGAGGAGAGCAGCAGGAAGAGTGAGAAGCAGGCTCCCCACTGAGCAGGGAGCCTGATGTGGGGCTCAATCCCAGGATCCTGAGATCATGACTTGAGCCGAAGGCAGATGCTTAACTGACTGAGGAACTCCATCGCTCTCTCTTTTAAAAAAATTTATTAGGACACCTGTGGCTCAGTTAGTTAAGTGCCTGCCTTCAGCTCAGGTCATGGTCCCAGGGTCCTGGGATCAAGTCCTGCATCAGGCTCTCTGCTCAGTAGGGAGCCTGCTTCTCCCTCTGCCTGCAATGCTTTCCCTGCTTGTACTCTCACTCTCTGGCAAATAAATAAATAAAATCTATACAAAATTTATTTAAGCAATTTCTACATCCAATGGGGGGCTCGAACTCATGACCCCAAGATCAAGAGTTGCACACTTTTCTGAATGAGCCAGCCAGGTGCCCCTCTCACATAGTTTCTTGGTATATGGATGGTCTGAAAAGAAAAATCAAGCTGATGATTTAGTTTAAAGTTGTCCCAAAGTAGTAGCGGCAAAGATGTGTGACAGAAGCAAATGAAGGAACAGACCTTTAAGTCATGACTCAACTAATTTACTCAGATTAAGTTCTAAGGAAAATGCATAGCTCAGAGTCCCAAATCACAAAAACCACAAGGAAATAAGGCACCATGAATTAAGGCCAGCAGAAACCACAGACCAGAGATCCAGATTTCAAGGACTTCAAGTATCAGAATTATTAGTAACAATTTTAAGAGTAATTTGTTTTTGTTTTTTTTTTTAAGATTTTATTTTTTTATTTGACAGAGAGAGATCACGAGTAGGCAGAGAGGCAGGCAGAGAAAGCAGAGAAAACAGGCTACCTGCCAAGCAGAGGGCCCAACCTGGGCCTTGATTCCAGGGCCCTGAGATCATGACCTGAGCTGAAGCCAAGAGGCTTTAAGCGACTGAGCCACCTAGAGGCCCTTAAGAGTAATTTGAAAAAATAAATTCATGATTTTGAATTCTCTATCACCACGTGGATTTTACCTGACCCTTGTGAAGAAGCATTCCAGTGCTGGGTGGAAATGGTATATTCAAAGCAGAGACTCAGTAGATCTAGAAAGCATAAATAAACTGCAGGAGCAGGTGGCTCAGAAGCCTATGCTTTATTGGCTCTCCTTCATCACACACTAATGGTGCCATAGAGAATTGCTATGTTAAGATAATGAAGAAAGAAAAGGAAAGCCAGGTTTGTGGAGTGGTGTGTGCCATATGCTAGCACTGGCCAGAAGTCGTGCATTATAGCCTGATTTAGAAGTGGTCTTGAAATTCAGCAACAAGTAAGGGAAATCCTTTCTTAGAAGGAGAGATGATCTAAGTATGGATCTTAGAGTCATGGACAGTGATGATGCGTTGACTGCTGGGTTAGTCAGTTCTTAGAACAAGGTAAGAAATTAGGTAAAGTGAGGTGTGTGGTGGTTATGAGGTTAGGCCTCTCTGGAAGGGGATAGGGTATGTAGATACTTTTATGCCATCAGAGGGAGATAAATAAAGCCTTCAATAGCCAAGTGGACAAAATGATCCACCAGTAAATGGGCTTAGGAAGGCAGTCTTTCAACAGCTTCTATTCCAACCGTGAAGCAATTGGAGCAAAAAGGAGTCCTCAGAGCTTACACCTGGGCCAGTCGTGGTCATGTAGACCGTTAGGGCAGTTAGTGAGCAGTGAAAGGGGTGCTTTCACCTGAGGTGTCTGCTGTTGTAAAGAAAGGCTTTAGTGTCCTTGAAGCTACTCTTACAATTGCGAGGATTTGGAATTTTGATTGTGGCCATTTTTGCTGCCAGCAAGAGTCAGGACAAACACGAGGGAAGCCTCTAGCATACCAAAGCACTTGTTGAGAAGACAGGACAATGGAAAGATCGGGGTTGGAATACTTAACTAAGAGAGTGTGCATAGGTCACCAGCAAATAAGGGGCACTAAAAATGGGTTAAAACTTGTGCAAATAATTTGAAATTTTGGGAAAATCCCTGAGGAGTTTATTGTTAGAAGTATGGAAAGTTTTCAGACTTATTTACACAGCTGTTCTTATCTAGCATTCCACATGGATGGAGGGCGGATCACTGCGGTATTTTTAGTGCTTCATTGATATGACTTAGTCCGTCCCTCTGAGGATGGGGCGAGTGACAGCTAAGAGGGAGTCATGAGCTCTGACGAACCTCTCAGAGAAAGATCTGCATTTTCAGTTCTGAGTTACATTTTCATCTTCTTTATTCTTGGTGCTTGTTTCAAAGCGAGGTGTAGTAAGTAATAAGACTTGTTACCAGGATGTCAATAAGATTTGTTTGAAAATTAGGTATGGGTGTGGGAGAAGTGATAGGAACTTTACGGTCTGGAACACAGCAGACTTGGTAATGTTGACATACTGTTTTTATCCCTTTGTCAACTTTGCAGGTTTTCTTGCAGTATTCGGATTTGTGCCAGCATTCTTCCCCACCACCGTAGGCTAGATGACAAAAGGAGAGACAATGATTTTAAGCTACTGGTACTTAAAGAGAAAACAGGCTACCTGCCAAGCAGAGGGCCCAACGTGGGCCTTGATTCCAGGGCCCTGAGATCATGACCTGAGCTGAAGACAGAGGCTTTAGGCGACTGAGCCACCTAGAGGCCCTTAAGAGTAATTTGAAAAAATAAATTCATGATTTTGAATTCTCTATCACCACGTGGGTTTTACCTGACCCTTGTGAAGAAGCATTCCAGTGTGTACTGGTACACAAGCGTGACTGACTGTATCTTGGCATCCCATAACAATATCATGGGTCATAATTACATTCTGGCTTTAAGACTCCCAGCTCAGGTTTGGTAAATACCAGGTTTCTAAAAGTATCTTTTCCCAACCTCCTACGTGCCCATTTTTTAACTTTTCTGAAAATGAGAAGAATCTTAGCATAAATGAAAAGAAACTTGCTAGTCACAAGGAATTGGAGTTTATTATAATGAAGCTACCTGGGGCTGTGTGAAGCTATCCACATAAAGAGAGTTCATCTTGCCATCACTGTTGAGTTATTTGCATTGGTCATACCCCATGTGGTTAATTACTTTAACTATATAATCAAATGAATATATAAAACATACTAGTAACAAAATGAAAACCCAGGTGCTAGCATTCTTATTAAGTAGAATTTACAAGATACTTAGAATAGTGTAGATATTCCTAAGTGAGATCCTTTTTTTGCTTCTTCAATTTTGTAATTTGTGTATGAACCATGTAGAGATCTTGTTTACATGTAGATTTTGATTCAGTGGGTGGGGCAAGGTTAGAGTTTCTGCTTTTCTAACAATCTTCTAGGTGATGCCAGCACTGCTGTTCCAAGGTTCACTTTTTTTTTAAAGATTTTATTTATTTATTTGACAGAGAGAGATCACAAGTAGGCAGAGAGGCAGGCAGAGAGAGAGGAGGAAGCAGGCTCCCTGCCCAGCAGAGAGCCGGATGCGGGTCTGGATCCCAGGACCCTGAGATCATGACCCGAGCCGAAGGCAGAGGCTTTAACCCACTGAACCACCCAGGCGCCTGGTTCATACTTTTTGAAGCAAAGTTTCGGGCCCTAAAAAAACCCTCCTGTGAGCTGTGATCACCAAGACAGCATGGTACTGTCACAAAAACAGACAAATAGACTAATGGAACAGAGTAGAGTCCAGATATGGACCCGCAACTCTATGGCCAAATAATCTTCGACAAAGCAGGAAAAAATATCCAGTGGAAAAAAGACAGTCTCTTCAATAAATGGTGCTGGGAAAATTGGGCAGTTACATATGGAAGAATGAAACTAGAACGTTCTCTTAGGCCACACCAAAGATAAACTCGAAATGGGTGAAAGACCTCAACATGAGGCAGGAATCTATCAAAATCCTGGAAGAGAACATAGGCAGTAACCTCTTTGACATCGGCCACAGCAACTTCTTTCAAGACACGTCTCCAAAGGCAAAGGAGACAAAAGCGAAAATGAACTTCTGGGACTTCATCAAAATAAAAAGCTTCTGTACAGCAAAGGAAACAGTCAACAAAACAAAGAGGCAACCCACGGAATGGGAGAGGATATTTGCAAATGACACTACAGACAAAGGGCTG
>PITA01023109.1:0-28854 GCA_004023965.1 Spilogale gracilis
TGCCTGCCCCCCTCCCGGCATGCCTGCCCCCCTCCTCGCACATGCTTGTGTTCTAAACAGAATCATCCAGACACACTGTGCTCTTCTCCTACTTGTGTTGTTCCTTGTCCCGGAATGCGTGTTCTCCCCGCACTGCCTATGTCGTCTTCCTCGCTACGCTGGATGGGGCTGCTTCCCCCCAGGGGTCAGGCCCTGCCCTGCATCCCTACACGGCGCCACTGACACCCCCCTTCCGTAACTTGTACACATTTTTGTTTGCATTCGACCCCTGCTATTCCGTTCATTTGATTCCACGCGCGTCACTCATGCCAGGCCCTAAACTTCTCGATATTCAACACGTTTTTACAGTGTTTGTTTACCTGAAGCCCACGCAGCACATACTTGGTCCTTAGTAAATGTTTGCTGAGTGAATGGATCGAAAGAGAATGTTGGACAAGTGTTTTCGTCCGCCCTGTGCACACTCTCCCGCTCGAGGGATGTCTGTGCCCTGGACCCCTGGGTGCTCTCCAGCCCGAGCCGAGAACTGGCGCCACGGCAGACTCATGCTGCCAGCTCACGGGGCATGGGCCCTGACGGCACCCACGTGTGTGGGCTGGGTTTTGTGTGTTCCCGCGGCCCTTGCTCTTGGACCGTCACCTCAGATGTGTGCAAGGAGGAAGGCAGCCATTCCTGACTGGACTCTAACGTCCCCTAAGCCGGCTTGCTGCGTTTCCTTCTCTCCTGCGTGTCTCTGACTCACAGGAGGTGTGGCTGTTGCTGGCTGCTCTGTAGAACTTGGTGCTGGCAACAGTTGGACCCAGACGGCAAATTTCCAGACGTTGGGGTTAGGCCTCCGGGTGCCCTGGGCCTGTTCTGCCCTTCGCGGGGCACCCCGGGGAGCCCCCAGGAGCATGGTCCTGCAGGAGGAGCAGGAGCTGCGGTGCTGTGCCTGCCGGGCTCTGCCCGGGCCTGGGCGGGGGGCGGTACACCAGGTGCAGGCCGTCAGGACCCGACGGCTGGGTTTCCCGGTGCTGCGGACCCCGAAGTGTGGGCCTCTGTGCAGGTGGTACTCGCAGGTGGCGCCTGCTGCCGGCCTGGTCCAGGGTCCCACGGCCTAAAGGGACTCAGGATGGGCGGCCGGGGTGGAACCGGCACAGGACAGGGGTGGGCCTGGGGGGCCGGGTCCCTCCATCGGGGGGCTTCACGGGGGCACGTCCATCTCATGGGAGTCTCCCCTCACACCTCAGGTGTCCAGGCCCTTGGCAGTTGGTGTGGTTGGAAGACTGTCCTCATGGGATGGGACGGGCTTGGCCACAGCCCCGCTGACAGGCAGCTGGCCGTCGGGCAGGGTCTGGAGGAGGCTCTGCGCAGGCCCCAGGCCCCAGCAGTCCCACTTACCGCCAGCCCCCTGCGGGCCCGGATCCTTACCCCCCATCTCGTGGTCTCCCTCTGACAGCAGCTTCTCGTGAAGAGCGCACGGGCCGCCGTGGGTGAGTGTGCTGCAGCGCCTCCCGTGCGCGTCCCTCCGCCGTCCTGCTCCCCGCCCCAGCCCTGCTCCGCGCAGCGCTCACTGCCCCCCTCCCGGGGCTCGTGGTTCTCCTGCTCGGAGGGAAGGGCCCTCTGACAGCGGTGCGGGTTTCTGCCCTGCAGGCGGACAGAGTTTACTGCCCGGGGTGTGACTGGGTGTGCAAGTGACCCTGACATTAGTCGGCCCAGGAGGGGTGGCATGCGTGGACGGCAGACAGGGGTGCTGCCCGGACGTGGGGGAGGGCCACGGAGCCCTGGGTGCGAGGCGCTGGTGTGGGCCGCAGGAGCCCTGGGGCCCGGACTCGGGGAATAGCTGGGCTTCGACAGGCTGAGCTGCTGAGGAAAAATTAAGCCAAGACATGAAGCTTTAAAAGAAATGGGAGTATTTAGTTGGAGGAATAGAGAGACTCAGGCCGGCTGGAGAAGTGTGAGGTACTGTATCGGGGAAAGGTGTCACGGGCTGGTCTGGGCTTGGACAGCGGGGAGGGCCTAGGGCGGCCACGCTTCCTGTCCGCCGGTCTCAGGCCTCTGATGTTGACCACCGCCTTCAGGTCAAACTGCTTTGCCCCTCTCCAGTGGCCTGACCCTGTGCGAGCCCCCCCTGCCCCGTGACAGCCAGGATCCCCCCGCTCGCGGTGCTGCTGCTGGGGGGCTGTCGGTGGGGCTGGGTAGTCGGTGAAAGGATGGGTGTGTTGGGGAGCAGAAAGTAACAGGTCGATTTGGTTAGAACACAGGGACTTTGGAGGGAAGAGGAGGACAGTGGGCACGTAGGCTGGGACAGCCAGCAGCCCCTCGTGTGTCACGCTGACTTCCTTCTGCAGGCGGTTTGATCCAAGAGGAGCCAAGCGATTCGCAGCAACACGTCCGCTGCGGCACTTGGCTTCTCCACGCAGCTTTAATGTCCGCGCGCCTGCTTCCTGGCGATGACCGAGCTTCCTCGCTGAGAGCACCCGACGCCAGCCCCCCCTCGCCGGGGCACCTGACCCTCCACTCTTGATCTTTCTGAGCAGATGCAGCCGGCGGTAGACAGAGCAGCCCCTTTACTGAGCACTGTGTGCCGGAAGCCAGGGGACGCATGCCACTGTCACATGACCCCCCGCGGGGCACTGTTGCCGCCCCATCTAGTGCTGTGGACCACGACACAGGGCCCTTCGCCGCGGTCCAAGCGGTGGTGTGTGGCCTCCTGCGGAGCAGGGAGCCCGATGTGGGGCTCGATCCCGGGTCTCAGGATCATGACCTGAGCCGAAGGCAGTCGCCCAACCAACTGAGCCACCCAGGCGCCCCTCCTCCATTCTCCTTTCAAGTGTCCATTCTCCACAGGAATCTGCCTGTGTTCTTCACCGTCCAGGGCCTTCACTTGTGGGTATTTTGTCCCGAACTTATACTTATTATCTGCAGGAGCTGTTGAGGCTTACTCAGACATGCTAGAGCTTCTCTCTTTTTTAAAGTTTCACATTTCCCAGTTTGCCTGACCATGGTCCCCTCGTGGTGCCTCGTGAACACCCGCAAAGGTTCCAGGAACAATTTCTCTGTGCTCTCATGTGTCACCTGTCTTGGAAGCTTTGGGATTCCCGTCACTTGCCCAAAGAAAATGTTCAATTCCCGATCCAGAGAGGGTCCTTTCTGGCCCGTTTGCCAGCAGTCAGTAAACGGCGACCATTGTTTGCCCTGCCTTCGTCATCATCTCTTGGTGGGGACGGGACGGGAGTGCCGCCCAGAGCCGCTTTACCTGCTGCCACGGACGGCCTGCTGCACATCGTGCTTGTGCGGGGCTTGGGACAGCCGCGCCTCAGCGCTCCATCTCCTTCTGCCCATCGGCCTCCCAGGATGCGGCATCCACCCTGGCCCTGGGCGTCCCGGTCCAGCCGCCTCCAGGCCGAGGGTGGTTGGAGACAGGTGCCACCAGATCCTCTCCCCTGAAGCTCTCCAGAGCTGGGAGTGCGGGGAGCGAGGGGGCTGGGTCTGAGGGCCTGTGGCTCCCCACGCAGCTGCTGTGCTCACGGTTCCTTGGGGGCAGTTCTGTGGGTGACCGTGGGGCGGCCTTGCCCACCTGTGGTGCACGGGCCTGGGTGGGGTATGGTCCTGCCGTGTCCTGGCCACATGCTGTTGCACCTTGCCCCCTTTGCTGGGTGGCACAGGCCTGCCGTCCCCCAAGTCTGGGGTTCTCCTCCATCCTCCTGCATGCACTTGGCGGGCCGTCTGCGCCGCTCCTGTTTGCGTTCTCCTTTCTTCCCTCATTTCCCTGTACTATTCTGTCTCCTTCCCTCTGGGCCTATGGGCTTTCCACAACATGAAATTTAAAATGAAGATGATGAAGAGATTATCTCAGTTGGGATAGAAAGTGGAAAACTCTCCCGAGTTAAAGTGCAGTCCTGGTTCTTTCCTGTCCCTGTGTGCAGGGGTTCATGCCGCAGTGCATGAGTGAAGGCGGGGTCGGGGCGGGGTGGGGGGGTGGCTGTGCGTGACCGGGAATCTGACGCCCGCATCTGCTCGGAAGTGAGAGTGCCTTCGGGAGGTGAGGAGTCCCCGGGGCCAGGACACAGCAGGGGCGGGTGGGGAAGGGCACACTTTCTAGCACCATTGTGGAGGAGGGCGTGGGCTGGAGAGCCCTATGGGCAGAAGGCCAGCGGCCCCGCGAAGCTCGCAGATACGTGCGGCCCACCCTGTGCCAAAAAAACATGGAGTGACCGTGTAGAAACGGATTTCGATTCCATCTGGTTTCTGGTGCTCCTGAGGAGTCAGAAGACCCAGGGCAGCTGGGAGCCGTGTCCTGTGCCACCTGTCTGCAGAAACCAGCCGCCTGCCCTGCTCCCCACCTCCCTGATGCCCAGGCCGCGCCAGTGCACAAAGAGGGGACCGCCATCCCTGGGGGCACTGCTGTTGCCACCGTGACCTTAGAGGTTTGTTTCCAGCTCCAGGATTTAAGGTTCGAAGATACTTCGGCATTATCAAATAAACTGCTGCATTCTAGGCTACAGTTCTTGGCTACAGTTAAGCAGTCAGCGAACAAAAGGTGCTGGAGAGGCTGTGGAGAAAGGGGAACCCTCTGACACTGCTGGTGGGAACGCAGGCTGGTGCCGCCACTCTGGGAAACAGGGTCCTGAAGAAGTTGGAAGTAGAGCTCCTCTATGACCCAGCAATTGCACTACAGGGTATTTACCCCAAAGATACAGATGTAGTGATCGAAAGGGGCACATGCACCCCAGTGTCTTTACAAGACTTGTGGGAGGTGATTTCTGGGCAGGGAGCTGAGGTTAAGTGACTGCCCAGAGGCGTTGTTTCTTCGGGGGTGTCCGCCGTTCTCTCTCCTTTCTATGTCCGTTGTGTGACAGACTCCACAAAGAAGGTGTCCCTTTGTTTTCACGGTTGCCAGCATCTCAGGCATCTTTGCCCCCATTTCATGGGTGGAGCTCACAACAGCCCACTGAGCAGGGTTGTAGGTGTACCGGGCAGGGCCAGGGCTCCGAACCCCAGTGTGGATGACTCCGTGTCCCGCTGGGGCAGTGCTCCATCCGCACGGACACTCTCCAGAGGGCCTTGGTGTTGGGTCTAGCCTGGCCACTTGCTACAGCAGGGACGGGCCTTCAACCATGTGCCCAGCCCAGAGGCCCCTCGGCAGGATGAGAGTGTGTGTGCTGTGCCTGGAGGAGAAGGGAAGGACGCTCACTTAGCATTTGAGCAGCGGTGACCTGGGTCGCTGACCATGAAGTAGACCCTGTCCATGCTGTGGGCACTGCTGGAACGGGGCCAGGAGGCCCGCCCGTGGTGCAGGGTCCACGAGGCTAGGAGGGGGATGTCTGTGGCGCCCAGCCCTGTGCTCGTCTGTGCAAACTGTCACCACCGAGCTGTGACCAGGCTGCCTCTGCCGGCTCAGTCCATGTCGCGGTCACTCTGTTCTTGTCCCTGTCTCGGAGGGGACTGGCCGGTCCGCAGGGACTCGACTGCGTTTGCCCAGAACAGTGACAGCACGGTGTCCGTGCAGAGAATGGCGTGTGGAGTGAGAGCCGTGGCAGGGCCCCACCTTGTCAGTGGGGCGCGTTCTGGAGCGTGACTTGTCATGTCCACGTCTGTGACTTGGCATCAGCTGAGGATGGGGGTGCAGACAGGCCTCTGTCACGTCAGGTGGGGCTCTAAGACAGCAGGCGGCACTTGGCGGCAGCCACAAGCCAGAGCCCGGTCTTTCTCCTACTTACCTCACCTTCAAGGCACTACTGTTGCTGCTCTGCCGGTGAGGATGTGACGGTTCAGAGAGGTTCACTCTTACTTGTGCTCACACAGCAAGTGAGGCAGAGGTGGGATTCATAACCTTGCTCTCTCAGGCCACTCAGGGGAAGTTAGCATGGAAACAGGTGCGCGTGGAAAATCGATGGTGGGCTGAGGTGTCAAGGAGGTATGACTCGATCCCACAGCTTCCTCCATATGGGACAGACACCAGGACAGGGCCTGGGATGGAGCAAATGAGGAAGCGTGAGTGGCAGAGTCTGAGTCTGAGACCCAGCTGCCTGTGGTCCTCAGAAGAGACACCCAGACCCAGGTGCCGCGGTGTCTTCCTGCGGCCATGGCTCCGGGGGAGGCCAGCGGCGGGGCTGTGGCCCCGGCCCTGTTGTTCCCACGTGGCCTCTGTGGGCACCAGGGTCCTGCCTTGCCCTGGCATCGGAGGGTTTGTAACTAATTGCTCTGCTTTATTCGACTTTCCTCTGCACGGATTAACAGAAGGTAGGAAGTCCTCCCTCCAGAGACGCTAGCTCACTCAGTACGTAGCTACCACTTAGAATACGCCTCACTCGGTTGGTTGCAATGCAGCATTTATTCACCGAATCATGGGTCCCGTGTCTTAAACTTGGCAGAGGTCTTGGCTATGGAGTTACGTGTTTCAGAACAGGAGTTAGGGTGGTGGTGCCTGCACCTGTCTTCAGGGAGCTTACCCCAAAGCTGGAGAAAGAGGAGCGGGTCCTAAGAGCCGTAACACAAGGAACAGAGTAATAAGGGCCACAGGTAGACGGGTAATGGGCTGGAGGTCTTGAGGGGAGAAAGATGGCTGTCAGCCGAGCAATCAGGGAGACCTTCTGGAAGAGGTGACCCCTGAGCGAGGGGGCTGTGTGCTGCAGCAGGGTGCAGGGGGGTGTGGGATGAGAGCGGCTGGCTCTTTGCTGGGGTAGCGCTGCTCCTCACTGTCGGCCACATCGAGTAAAGCTTGACCTCATGCTCATGTTCCACGTCTGGGAGCCTGCCCCGCACACCCGGCCCGTTCCAGAAGTCACATCCCTCAGCCTTAACCCATACTTGTGTCAGGGAAGGAGAAACGGCCCAGCCACACGGTGTCCCTCGAGGCTGTGGAGCCTGAATGCGTCTGTTCCTGTCATGGGCCCAGGTCAGCGCGCATCGCAGGGCCCAGCCTGACTCTGCGAGATGAGGCACGCACCCCTCCCGCCTCCGAGGCGGTGGCCCCGTGTGAGGCCCGGCAGCGGGCAGGCCCCCAGACGAAGGCGCTGAGGCTGCCTTGGAGGGCTGCCTGTCCCCTCTGGTTTCAGTGTCCTCATGCCTGAGGCCAGCGCTGCCCAGCTGCAGACCAGCGACTCCGCAGTCGCCGCGGATGTCGGCCGTACCTTCTGGACTTGCTCAGCCTTGTCTTCCATTCCGGTCCTGCTGCTGGGAGGTGCACCTGTGACGCTGGGCAGGTCGTGAAGAAGGGAAAACCGAAGCATCAGTCACCCGGAGAGCAGCGTTTTCTAACTTGGCGGCATGGCACAACGGCCCTGCGTGGCCTCCATCGCCAGTGTCTCTAGCAGGGCTGCTCCACAGGCCACCGTCGTCTGCCATAGCGGGATACATCGCCGCCACATCGCCAGGCTGAAACGGGCTTCGGCTGACGGTGCGTGTGCGGGCTCCCCTTCCTCGTCCTCTGTAATGACTCTCTGATCAGATGTGCTGGTCAGAGCCCCAGCCTTGCCCCGACAGGCGGACAGAGGACGGAGATCTGGGCCCTCCCAGACCGGGCCGCCCCACGGAGGTGGCACACGCAGAGCAGGCACGCACAGGCCAGAGGCTTGGGCCTGAGCTCTGCGGCCGGGGGTGGAGTCTGGGCTCCGGTTGTTGAGGCTGCGCTCCCGTCGCTGCGGACCTCCCTGTGCCCACGGCTAGGTGTCAGTGGGGGGCTGCTTTCACCACGTGTGGGAGGCATGTGCAAGAGTCTGCAGTGTTCCTCCCTGGGATTCTGCCAGTAAGACGTCGTGTTTGAAAACTGCCGTTTCCTGTGTGGGCCTCCCGGGGGAGCTCCCTGATCTCCCGTTTCCTCCTCGGAAGTGGGGTGTTCCCTGCCTCCTGAGGTGGCTGTGAACGTTGGGGGGAAGGGGTCCCAGTGCACGGGGGACAGTACCCGGCAGTGTTCTGCCCTCACGCTGCTCGCTCAGCTCGGAAAGCCCAGCCCCCCCCGGGACCTCACGGTCCTCGCTGTCGAGGTGGGTTGGAGCGGCGTGTGTGCTCCTGTGTGTCCCCGGCTGCCGCAGCCTCGGAGGTGGGGGTGTGGGAGCCAGGGCCTTGGACTTGGTTCCTGTGCAGCATGGCGGGGCTGGGAGGGAGGGGGCTCTGGTGCCCGAGGGCCATTTCCGACAGGGGCTTAGCCTGCCGAGGGTTGGAAGAGTCTGTGACCTCATGCACGTGTCTCTGTGGTGAGCACTCACTATTCCGTGTTGTGATTTCCCCATGGTGGTAACCCCAGGTGGCCCCCTGCCCTGCACCTTCTTCTTCTGAGCTCTCCTGAAGAAGTCCAGGCCTCCAAAGGACTGCCACGCACTACGATTACTTGAAAATGAACTGTCTTTGTACAAATTTCTCTTTCTGTGGGGCCGGATGTGGAATGCCTCTTTCTGTATTTGACAGATCTAAGAAGGATTGACATTGTCTTTGAATATTAATCTTGCCGCCATTACCTTTTTGTTCTTTTAATGTCTTAGCTGGAAAGGAGACTGGAAATAGCACCAGTCTGTTTCCTTAAAGGCTCGAGTAGTGCTTGTGGTGCTCCGTGCAGAACAGAAGCTCGATTCAAAGCTTCGATCCGTCATTAACTCCCTTGTTTTCCAGTGTGATCCTGAGCCAACCGCCCCCCTGACCGGTGGCTGAGGGTTGCCCACGAAAATTGTTTAGGGCACATTTAGCTGTCACCGACAGGCCGGCTGTGCTTGTCCAGCACTTGTCACATGCCATCCGTTGTGCTACACGTCTTTGCTCTCGCACCTGCACGCAGGTGCACGACCCGGGAAGGCTTAGGGAAACAGCGGTGTCCCGTCACAGCATCTGTCAGTGACTCCTGTGGCCTTCTGCGCACGGCTTCCAGGCCCAGACACCCTCCCTCCCCTGCAAGGTGGCTGTCCCCCCTCCCCGCCGGTTTGGCAGTGCATCAAGTGACATTGCGGTGTGTAAGGCCAAGAGCTGAGGGTGGGAAATGAGGCTGGAAACCAGGTGCCTCCTCCGGCCAGCCTGTTCTCCAACACCGTCTGCGAACACCACGTGGCCTCGTCGGGGGCCCATTCTACCCATGCCAGTAAGTCAGGCCCCAGCTTCGTGTCCCGAGGCTGCAGGATACACTGGAAGCACGGTCCTAGCAGAGACATGGGATTATCCTCCCGGGAGCCGAGGAACCCCGCACTTGGGGAGAGAGAGGCAGGCACGGCCGCGGCAAGGGGCTGCCTGAGCACAGAGAGGGCTGAGCCGCATGTCTGTCCTTTCCGGCAAATCTGAGGTCAACACTGTGGTCGAGAGAATGGCTGCTTTGTAAAGTGACGTAAAGATGCCTATCTTAACTAAAATTTACCAGGCTTTGTTTTCTTTTGGTGGCTCTGAGTTTTAGGTGTGTTCGTTTGTTGTTCATGTACACGGTGCCACACGATCTGCAGCCTTGGGGACATTCGTGTCTAAAACATGACAGATACGGTCCCCACCTGTGTGATTTCTATTAGGGACAACAGCAAAAAAAGCATCTAAAAGGTGACAGTTAAGAGGGTTGCTTATTCATTGTATTTTTAAAGAGATTTGCTTTAAATTTTGGCAAGCAGAACTAAGGATAATTTTCAGTTTCATTAAGTCCTTGCTGGTCAGAAATGCACCACAAAATACAGTCGTCCTCAGAGTGCGTAACCGGGTCTGCGCAGCCCCTCCCCACCCCTGCATGCCCTCTTCCTCAGGCATTTCAGGCACTTGCTGTTTGTGTCAGGGACGGCAGGAGCACAGACCACGCGTTCCTCCTCCCAGCGAGCCTCTGTTTCTGAGAGCTGTGCACCGGTTTAACACAAGGGCAAGAGGAAGGCAGATAAGCCCCCTCGAACAGGCTGCATACAGGATTCGGGGGTCCTGGCTCACTGATGAGAAGTATGGCATCTGTGCTGGGAGGAGAGGAGGGGCCTTGCACGTGGGGACTCATGACCGTGACAGAGCCCGGCGTGTGGCCGCGGTGCACGGGAGGAGGAGTGGTGAGCGCACGGCAGCCGGCGGGCATGTCCTG
This sequence comes from Spilogale gracilis, assembly GCA_004023965.1. Taxonomy (NCBI): domain Eukaryota; kingdom Metazoa; phylum Chordata; class Mammalia; order Carnivora; family Mephitidae; genus Spilogale; species Spilogale gracilis. The sequence continues at coordinate 10,004 of PITA01023109.1, forward strand.
GCCGCCAGCTCACTAAATGCAATGCCCTGGGGGGAGGCAGACGCCCTGGCTGTTTCCACGGCACACACAAGGATGTCGACCTCCGGGCGGGCAGTCACTAGCCAGGCCAGGGTTCGAGCCCGGGCGTCGCCGGCTGTGGAAGCCACACGTTCGTCAGGTGGCTGAGAGCCCCCAAGGTGGAGGACAGGGCAGTTCTGGGCGGAGACATTCAAAGGCGTCTCTTGGTACCTCTCGACAGAAGGAGAATGCAGTCAACTGCATGTCTTTCAGGGACTCGACTTGGTCAGTTTAGACACCGGGCGTCCTTCAGCACCACGCGTGCCCGCCCTTCCGAACTGTGTCCTCCCTGTTGGTATGTCACGTGGGTCTCTCTCACTGCCCACGAGGGTTCCATTACAACGATGCGCGGCTATTGATTGATTCGCTCACTTGTGGGGTGTTTACAGAGAAAGCTGCTGGGACCATTCACGTGCGATCTGAGAGACTCCTGTTTTCATCTCTCCTGGAAATCCCAGGAGTGGGCTCAGTGGCTCGTGGACAGGTCTGTGTATGACTGTCTGGGAACCCGACTAGCTTCTTCAGGGGAAGGTGTCCCCACCCGGAGCCTCTAATGTCCCCAGCTGCACCACCCATCTGGCCAGCGCTGGGTGCGACCGGGCCTGTATCTGGCCTGGACATGTATTTGCTGGGGACCAGGGGTGCTGGGCGGCTTCATCGGGCCTCCTGCACACGCTTGCGCCTTCATACACCTTATGTTGTGAAGCGTCTGTTTCAGCCTCTTGCCTGGTTTTAGTTGGGCTGTCCCTTGAGGCGCTCAGTAGGGAGTCTGGGCAGGAGTGTCCTGTCCGATGCCTGTGTTGGGAGGAGTCTCTAAACGTTCCCGCTTTGGTGAGGTCCAGTTTATCAGCACTTCCTTCTGTGCTTGGTCTTCAAGTTCACTTAATTTCCTCTGTCGTTTCTGTTCTCCTGAAATCATTCTGTGAGGTTTCTCAAAAATTTTATTGTATTTTTAAGGTGGAGAATTTCCTTTTGCCTCTTTTCAAAAATATCTTCTGCTTCTTTACTATAAATTTTTACTTTTTTTCATGCCTTCCAAGCGTATTTTCCTTTACCCTGGGGAGCATGGTTTTAACAGCTGCTGTAAAGCCTTCGATAGTCCTAGCATTTGGATGAGTGTAGGGTTGACATCATTGGTTCGTGAGAATGGGGTGCATTTTCCTAGGTCTTTTTTTTTTTTTTTTTTTTTTTTTTTTTTTTTTTTTTTTTTTTTTTTTTGCCTGGAAGTTATTTTAAGTTGTGTTGGGACATTGTGAATGTCATTTTTGTAGACTCTGAGTGTTGGTCTTTATAAGGCCTGGAGGACACTGAAGGCCTGTCCAGTGAGGCTCGGTTGGGAATTCTGCCTCCCCTTCTTCAGGTAGAGGTCAAGGCCTTCGCTCCCCCGGCTCCATTCCCCGAGCCTCACTGCGATGGTCTGGGTCTCTCCACGTGTGACCTGGAAATCTTTCATGAGCACTTCTGGATTTCACAGCATTCATCTCTCTCTGCAGTGCACACACTTCCCCGTGGCCAATTTCAGGCCACTGGTGCCACGCCGCTGAGTGCAGTCTTGGGAGGAGATGCCCGCACTTGGCCCGCACGACCCGTATGAGCTGGCCTCGGCACACCTGGGTCCGGGCCCTGCTGTGCCCCTCAGGCTCAGGCTGTGGTATTTGCACACATGGTTCCAATCTCACACCTGTCTGCCACGGCCTTGCTGTGCTGGTTGGGGTCCGTCCCGTGTATACACGACTCAGGTGAGCCTGAAACGTGTGTGTATCGGGAGGGCGGGTCAGATCCCAGTCCCGCTCTCTGAGGCCTTGCTGTGTTGGCTCAGGGGAATCCCCGTATGTGGCTCTCTCCCCTCTTGGGTTCCCTCCACATGCACGTGTCCTGACACTTCTGGGCCCCCCTCTCCTGACGTTCCATCAGAGTTGCAGCCCTGGGAAAAGGGAGAGGGACTGTAGGAGGCCACCCCTATGTGGGGTGCTCATCGCGTGCTGCTCTTCTCTATGCACGCCTGCTTGCATCCTGCCCCCACAGCTCAGGGGGCTGTTTTAATATCTGTCCCGACTTTGCTTTGTCGTCAGTGGGGGTGGAGGGGGCCATGTCGGCTTCACCTCGCCTGCTTGGGCTTGAAGGGCTCAGTGTGGCTTTTGTCCCTGTGCTCTGCCCTCTGTGGCCACACGGGACAAATGTGAAGGTCATTCAGATGATCAAAGGCAGTTTTCAGTGATTCATTCAGCAGATGCTTGAACACTTCAGTGCCAGGTTTGTAGATGATGTTTCCTCACTCCGTAGAATTCGCGGCCCCGTGGATGGAGAGGTGTGCAGGACACTGCCGTGGTAACACGGTGGGCACAAAACACTAGCTGGTGTTCAGCGTGGCCAGGACGTGGTTCTTGTGGGGGGGAGCGGGGCACGGGGCAGAGTGGGCTTGACAAAGCAGGTCCCTGAGGAATGGGCCGAAGCCCAGCCCCGTGACTGTGCTGAAGGTCTCCTGGGACTGGTGTGTGTGTGTGTGTGTGTGTGTGTGTGTGTGAGAGAGAGAGAGACGACAGTTGAGGACTGAAGGTGCATGGGCCTAGGCACTATGGGGTCTTGGATGCCTTCCTGTGGAGCTCTTGAGTGTCCCCCAGATTCCCTTCTGCTCTCTGGGCTGGATTCCGTGCCGGGGAAGAGGTGACGGGCGCTGGGAATCGATGGCAGCTGTTCCCACTACTGAGCACATACTCAGTGCTCAGCGCACAGCTGGTGGCTTTTTAAAAACTCAGCCGCTGCGCTCTGGGGTCGGCATCATTACCTTAGTCTTACAGCGAGAAGGTGCTTCATTACCTTAGTCTTACAGCGAGAGGGTGCTTCAGAAGGCCAAGTGACAACATAGACCTTGGGACGGAGCTGGGGTGCAAAGCCAGAGTTCCGTGTCTCCATGGCCCGAGCACCCCATTCGTCACCCTGCATGGAGCTCAGGGCTCGGAGTGGGAGGACAGGCTGCACCCTGGTCACGTCCCTGTCGCCAGGCTTGGTGTACACCTTCCAAGTGTGTGTGGGGAAATGTGTTTCCTCTTCTTGTATGTTCTTCTCATCTAATTTAGGAAGTAAGAGCCTTAAATTAGAATCAATGAAATGTGTAATTCCATGCAGTAGCACTTTTTTTGTTGTTGTTAACTAACGGCAACAGATTTAGTATGATTAAGTGTGTGGTTAACAAAACGGGGGCATTCTGTGGCCTTCACACCAGTCCGCTCTGGGCGGGGGATGATGCTCTAGCCAATAAAAAGGCTTTGGGGCTGCCTCTTCGTTGAGCTCACATTTTCTTCAGCCCCCGTGTCGAGCACCGTGCCTTGCGCTGGGAAGGTGAGGACAGGTAAGTCTCTGCTCGTCACACGGGGAGAAGTACACATTCAGTGCTGATCCTTTCACTTTCCAGTGAAACTGCTAGAAGCCAGAGGGTGCGAAAGGAGGTGGTTAGAAGGGGACTCCGGCGCAGGTGAGGGCGGGCCCGCAAGCAGGGTGCTGCGCGAGCACGGGCGCGTCTTGGCGTGGCAGCGCGGGGTGCCGGCGGCAGGAGGCAGCGGGACACACCACGGCCCTGCGGTGCCTGCTCAGGCCGCGGGGGAGGCACGTGCAGCCATCTCGCGGGTGCCAGGCAGCAGGTGGAGGCTGGCGCAGACCATTCCCACCTCACGGTGATTCCACTTGCATTTCTCCACTTTGCAGTTGTGCAGAAGGGACGCACATGCGGTAGGAACTTCCTGGGCATTTGGGGTGTGGACCTTTTCCCGGGCTCGCGATGTGCAGGGTGGTGGTGGCAGCTACGGCTCCCGGTCTGCCGGTGACCATGAGGGCCAGCACGGACACACTGCAAGCCATTCTGGGCCCACACAGCCCTCCAGTCCCTTGGTGAGCAGAAGTCCACGTGTTCCACGAGATAGGCAAGGCCATTACAGGCTCTGTGGGGGATGGGTTTGCCCACCTGCAGGCTCGCGGGTGAGGGGTGGCTGCGAGCGTGTTGAGGCGGGCGCAGCTTGGCCGCGTGGCCCGTAGGCTGGGTGTCAGGCTCGCAGGGGTGAGGGGTGGCTGCGAGCGCGTTGAGGCGGGCGCAGCTTGGCCGCGTGGCCTGTAGGCTGGGTGTCAGGCTCGCAGGGGTGAGGGGTGGCTGCGAGCGCGTTGAGGCGGGCGCAGCTTGGCGGTGTGGCCCGTAGGTTGGGTGTCAGGCTCGCAGGGGTGAGGGGTGGCTGCGAGCGCGTTGAGTCGGGTGCAGCTTGGCGGCATGGCCCGTAGGCTGGGTGTCAGGCTCGCAGGGGTGAGGGGTGGCTGCGAGCGCATTGAGGCGGGCGCAGCTTGGCTGTGTGGCCCGTAGGTTGGCTGTGTGACGTGCATTTTGACATTAAGAGAGTTTCGAGTTGGAATGGGTTTACTGGGACGGGATCTCCTCTGTGTGTTGCTACTGTCTTAGTGACAGCTCCACTGGGGACTAATGAAGCCCCCCGCTCTGTTGTCCCTCCACCTGAGCCCAGGATCGCCGCCCCAGCCTCCCCGCTAGTGCCAGCCTCTGTGCGGCCTCTCTGACCCCCCGCCACGGGGAATGCAGCCCTGTGGCTCTGAGGATGCCGCCCCCGCCTCGGCCCTTCTGGGGCTGCGTGCCGGGGCCGGGGCCACATTGTGCACCGGATGTCATTCTGGGCTGTCCCTGCAGTGCCCGGCCCCCTCGGGACTCCCCGGCCACGCTCAGCTGCCCGGCTCCACCAGCACCCCCTGACTCCTGCGCCCAGACCCGCCACGACCTGGACCACACGAGGGCCACACGAGGGCCACATGCGTGTTAGCGGTTCCTAGTTTTAGAAGTTTGTTTCTCCCTGGCACTTTTGCCTCCTAAGGAATTTTGGCCTCCAGGAAGCATGTTCTAATTTTCATGTGCTGAAGGACGGTCCTTTAATTCTGTGTGTGTTCTGTAAAGACACTCGGCATTTCTGCTGCTTTTGACGGCTGTGCAGACGCGACTGCACACAGATGATAATTGGGTAGTTGGTGATTGGGGTGTTGCTTTGAGAATTCCAGACCTTGGGAAGTTTGTTTCTCCGATGGCAGTTCTCATTTAGGCCACCGCACTAGCCTTCGCCCCGGCCTTGTCACCAGCCTCCATGTGGCTCTTCCAGTAAGCGCAGGGATGACCACTGCCCCCCTTCTGCTAAACCTCCTTGGGCCCTCCTGTCTAAAGGAAGTCTGGAAGCTTTAGGGCACCACGTACAGGGCACGGAGGGCCTCCAGGCTCTGCATCTACTTGTCTGCCACCCCTGTCCTAGGCAAGCAGGAGCCCTTTCCATCCAGGACAGTGTTTCTACACTGTGATGGTCTCCTGGGTGCAAGGTACAGGGCCCTGGGAGAGGGAGGTGGGGCTGGCCGGCAGCCACATGGAAGGAGGCAGGAGGCCTGGACAGAGGCGTGGGGAGGAGGCAGGGGCCGGGCTGCATACCTGTCTGCCCAGACCCTGGGGGGCAAAGGGGAAGGAGGAACGAGGCCGTGCGGGAGGTGATGTGACATGCAGAGGGCGGGGAGGAGAGCAGGCTTGGGTGGCGCGGGTGTCTGGCTCGGGACGTGTTGCCTCGGGGGCACCAGCGGGAAGGCACAGCTGCGATGACAGTAGCAATGAAGGAACTAGAGCTTCTCAAAGGCCCTGGCATTCAGCATGCACCAGCCTAGTTAATCCGCAGATGGCCTCTGTTTAGACGAGCGGTGTGCTCATTTTACAGGTGACAGACTCGAGGCTCAGTGTTCAGGACGCTCCTGGGCACAGTGCGAGCGCTCCAAGTAGAAAGAACACTATCTTCCGGCAAGAGAACAGTCGTGGAGGTGACTCATGCGCTTCTGGGCTGTGCCCTGGGGACCGGTTGGCGTCTGCCAGGCCACCTGTGATCTTTTCTGGATCAGTGTGTCGTGGGGAGACGTGGCTTCCCTGGACACTGCCCCCTGAGACCTGTGTGCCTGTCCCCACACGTGCTCCTCTGGGGCCCGAGGGCCAGCCTTCTCTTGTGCAGGATTCAGACTGTGGGACAACACTTGTCACTGAGGTGGTGACATCCTGGCCGGGAAGCTGGCCCGTGAGGCAGTCCTTGGTGAGGGCACCAGTGCACAGTGCGGAGGCACCGGGATGCCCCCGGCCCCCGCTGAGGACCCCCGCTGCTGAGCACACATCCCGTGCAAGGTTGGGGAGAGTGCCTCCTAACAGAAAGGCTTTTGCCAAAAGGGCTGGAAACAACATGGCGACGTTTACAGGCTCAGCTCCATTTAATTGGGACGTTTTATACAAAGGAGTCTATCTCGGGGAGGACAGTGGAAACACTGCTGTCCTTCCGCACGTTCGGGATAGTTCCAGACACCTTCGACGTGGGTGGTGTGGCACGATCCCACCGCGTGTTGTGGTCGGTTCTCCAGCTGGTCCGTCCGGTGTTCTACAGAAGCCGTTTTCAGGTCATTTTCACCGATGGTTCCTTAGGCTTCTGGTGAGCTTGATGAGGGAAACTGCTGTGAAGTCTTAAACCCACATGTCCAAACTACTTCTATGTACTTTTCTCGCAGTCTTTCTTTGGCAACATACCAGGGACGAACATACCAGAGATATTCCTTCTTCCTCTCACTGTCGGTCTCTCCGGGCCTGCACATTCCCTACTGAGCTGTGGGAGCTTCATTGTCTGGCCCCCACTGACCTCTCTGGCTCTGTCCAGTTGTGTTGGCGTCACAGGGTCCCTGCCCGCTCTCCCCTTCTGTCCCATCTGGCTCTCTGCACGGGATGCCCCACACCCCGCACCCCTCTGGTGCTCGGCTCCTCCCCACCGAGCCAGCCCAGCTCAGCCAGCGCTTCTGTCCACCCCTCCCGACATGGCTGGGGCAGGGTTAGCTGTCCCTCCCTCCCTCCCTCCCTCTCTCTCTCCCTTTCTTTCTTTCTTTCTTTCTTTCTTTCTTTCTTTCTTTTTCTTTCTTTTTTTTTTAAGATTTTATTTATTTATTTGACAGAGAGAGAGATCACAGGCAGGCAGAGAGAGAGGAGGGAAGCAGGCTCCCTACTGAGCAGAGAGTTCAACATGGGCCTCGATCCCAGGACCCCCAGATCATGACCTGAGCCAAAGGCAGAGGCTTTAACCCACTGAGCCACGCAGGCGCCCTAGTATCCCTTTCTGACATTCCTGCAGCATCCTGGGCTTGCCCATGTCTTAGTGCTCTCCATCCCGACACAGACCTAACAGTTTGCCCGTGTGTCCCAGAGGGAGAGGACCAGCTCCTGATCCCCCTTCTGTCCCCGTGTGCTGAGTTGGGGCCTCCAGTGTGGCAGATGCCCCCTGAATACTGTTGAGCTCACCCCAGGGTGGTTGCCCCAGGTTCCTGCCCCATAGTGTGGCCCCAGGTGGCATCCCTGGGGGAACCACAGTGTGACTAGTGTCCTGTCCGTCCCTCACATGTTGGCTCCTCGGGACAGGCGCTGCCCCCTGGCCGGGAGTCCGCTGTGGCGCCCACACCTGTAGAGACAGGCCGCCCAGGGACCAACCACATCGTCTGCTGGGCTGACAGAGGGCACGCAGGCTCTGCGACCGTCACGCAGTTGCTCCTGACCTCCCGCTGTGAATCCAGCAGAGCCCCTGTGTGAATAGAGCAGCAGCTGGGACGAGGCTCTGTCCTCGTCCTGCTTCTCCATCTGAGGGGACGCGGAAGCCTCAGTGCGCGCGGCCGGTCCAAACTGGAGCTGCTGCGGCGGCCTCTTGAGCCTTCCCCGAGTGCAGCATTCCCGCTGGGAAAAGCAGAGACCCCAAGCTCCCAGCACAGAAGGCAGACAACTGCCAACACGACTTGGTTTCTGTTACAGTTCTAAAAGCTGGGGGGAGTCAGCACTGATGCGGCACCAGCTGTGTGCCGTGGCCCGGGCCGTTGCCTCAGTGCATGCATGCGCTGCTCACAGACCGCCCCTCCCCCGCCCGTGGGACAGCCGTCCTTCCTGGACAGGCCGATGCACAGCTCAGGGCCCGGCCCGGAGGTGCAGCTGAGCAGACGCAGCCCAGGCAGAAGCCAGCCGCCTCAGACCTGGGAGGACCAGCAGAAAACCAACCAGGACTCTGATAGATATTTTAATCCTAGAACCAATTTCTCCAGAGTAGCCTGTGAAGAGTGTTGGGGAAGACCCAAAGCCTGTCCTTAGAGATGAGCCGCTATGGAGGAGCGATTTCTGCTGCTTCAGAGAGGACAGGCCTGCACACGCTGCTGCCCACGGGCTCCCCGGGGCCCTTACGGAAAATGTAGAGCACAGACGTGAGAGTCAGGCAGGAGCCTTTGAGCGGTGCTTCCCTTTACTGTGAGGTTTCTGGTCCCCCGTCTGGGTGGGGTGGGCGGGCCCTGGAAGGCTTGGCGAGACCCGGTGGGCAGGGACAGCTGAGCCCACGTGGAGCCCAGGCTTTCGCGGTGGTCTCGGTGAGATGTGGTTTGTGGACCAGGATAGTGACTGAGCAAAAGAAATACGTAGTGTTTCCCGGGCATTTTATGCTTCACCAAAAGGCTTCATAAGTGCTCTCCCATTTGATCTTTATTATGATAACTCCCTTAATAGCTATAATCTTTGATAACAGCTTTATTGAAATATGACCCACATAGCATTCAGTTTGCCCATTGAAAGTGTGCACCTCAGTGATTTTTTTAGCAGTCACAGAATTGTACAGACTTCAGCACCGTCCATCTTAGAACATTTTCCTTGCCCCCAAAGTGATAGTTATGCATTTTTAGCACCAGGTACATGCCAGGGGGTTCAGATTAGTTCTCTAGAGTCCTAATACTTCTAGGGTATGTACCCATTTTACAGATGCACAGGCTGGGGCCTGGAGGCACTCCGTGACTTGCCTCTGGCCACAGAGCTCACAGGTGACAGAGGATGGCTTAGGACCCAGGTGCTCCTTTGTCCACACTGTTCTCCATCCCACGGGGGACCTCACAGTGATGTGGCCCGTCCTGGATCCCGTGCTTCGTCGGGAGCAACTTCAGGGTGTGAACTCTCATCTGCTGGCCCAGACTGCGAGGCCATGGGGGAAGAAGGCCCGGGCCTGGCTTCTTCCTGCCTTCCCGGGGCTTGTGGCCATGAAGCTCCAGAAGGCCAGCCGGCCCAGTTAGGCAGGGAAAGCTGCCCCCGTGGGAGGCCATGTAGAGGGAACTCAATTAGAAGTGACACCGGCCCTCGCTCTGCTTCCTGCAGTCCAGAGAGGGAGGGTGGCCAGCAGCCTGAGGACATGAAGAGGGAAATCTCATTTTCCTGGAGCCCTGTTGTCTGCTGAGCAATGTCCTTACAGGTCCATGAACAAACGTTGAAAGAGCACGTCTCTAGGAGCTGTCGTGGGTGCCGCATGGCGGTGCCTTCACTGTCGTCCCCCCCCCCCCCCCGCCGTGGAACCAGCTGGACTTCCATGAGGGAACCAGGGCGTTCAGACCAGACCGTCACTCTTCTGAGAATCTGTCCCCTCAGCGGGAGGCCACTGTCACCTGACAGCCACTTGAACCCCTGCTGGCCTCCCCAGGAGCGGGTGGTTTCTGGACACCTGCCACTTACGATGAGGAACTTGAGATTCAGACAGACCCCCGAGACGTGGCCTCGGGCCACTATCTACCCGATATGGGCACGTCCGTGCACAGAGCAGAGTGGGTCGGGGACGGGCACTGGGCCCCAGGCCATGGGCCCCCCCAGTCCCCGGCCAGGTCATAAGCTGAGAGGACCCCCCCGTCCAGCCCTTGAGCCCTGTGGTCACACAGACCACAGTGGCAGCCAGTCGGTCTGACCCCTGTTGACACGGGGACACTGTTCATTTCTGAGCACCCATCAGGGGTGTCCCTGGTGTCCAGGGCAGTGGGGCTGCCTCTCTGGACGCCTCTCGTCCCCGCCTGCTTCCAACTCCAGGCTCTCCAGGTACGGTGCTCATGAGGAATTCCCCACGTCCTGTTTGCCGTCCCTGTGGCCTCAGGCAACTTATTTGGTTTTGCGGCCTACAGATTTCGTCCCGCTCGGGGCTGCCGCGAGCTCAGAGCTGATGGCACCCAGCGGCCTGTGCGGCGCGCTCCCCAGTGATGCTCCGATCGGATTGTGCTGGGCTTGGACTTTTAGAATCCAGTATGTCTTTTCTCTTCACTTAAAAATAATAAGGAAAGGGGGCACCCAGGTGGCTCAGTTGTTGAGCATCTGACTCTTGATTTCAGCTCAGGTGGTGATCTCAGGGTCATGGGATTGAGCCCTGGGTTGGGCCCCTGGCTCAGCGGAGAATCTGCTGAAGATTATCTCCCTCTCTCTTCCTCTCCCTCTGTCCCTCTCTCTTCTCTAAAATAAATAAATAAATCTTTAAATAATAATAATAAGAAGAAGAAAGGGTTTTCCTGTATTGTAATTGATCTCTGAGGCTTAAGGGGAAAATTATTTTCTTTGGGTTTGATCTAGATGTCAGTATTCCTCCTGTTTTCTGCTGAGAGCCCCTCCTCCATTGGGAGTGGTGTCCCCTCAAGGCTGACTGCGTCCTTTCACTTGGGTTGTACTTCATGAGAAGACCGGACAGGCTGGGCTAGTCAAGCTCACGCCCAGGCGATAGAGCACGGAAATTTAGAATACCAGTGCTGTAACGATCAATTATCTCCCAATGAAAGTTCAATTTAATTATGTGTGGATAGTTCTCCTAAATTCGACTCCCTGATTTGTATTTAAATGTCATCATTATGACTTGCCTGGTGAGGTTATCAGCTGTTCAAAGACTGAATCATACAGTATTTTAAAAACCACCGTTTTTAGATAGACTCTTCAAAAATCACAGCACCTTTTTCTAGTGCCAACTCTTGACTATTACTGTCACATTTGGCCATAAAATTAAACGTGAAAATTGGCATTCAATAGTGGTATTAATTTTATTGAACACTGAGTCATGGAGGATGATCAGAGTGGAATCTCAATGGGGATCGTCTGGCGGGGAGCCCAGGCAGGCACCCAGGATGCTGCCTGGAGACCCGCGGGTGTGTGTGAACCCACCAGCAGCCCGAGGTGATTTCTGTGGCCGTGAGGGCCTGAGGCTCTGCATCCTGGACTTTAGGGTTAACCGTCACGACAGCAGCTGCTATTTATATGGGCAATTCTGTGTCCACTGTCTTATTTGAGCCACACAATCCCTTAACAAGAGGGAGGCCAACCCGTCTGAGGGGAAGAGTTCGAGCTGCCGTGTTCTGCACGCCGTGAGGGCCCTGGTGAGGTGATGCCGCTGTCCCGGGAGGGGCTGTGCCATGAGGGTCTGTGCGGTTGGACCAGCCTTGGGCAGGCCTGACACTGGGATGCCACTGCGGGGGCTCAGAAGGCGTCCATCCCGGCATGTGCATGGAGGGCCTGGGCTTCTCCCCCAGCTGGGATTCACGCCTGGTCCCTAACTAATCCAGACGACTCCGGCAGAGTACTAAGCACACATACACACATGCTCAGACTTCTTAGAGTGACCAGTGGACGTTCTCCCTGCTTTAGAAGACGAGCTTGGGTTTAGAGAAGGCAGGGGGTACGGGGAAGCTACCCAGACGACGAAGGAAGCCCTGCCACACGGAGAACAAACTAGTGGTTGCCAGAGGGAGCAGGTGGGGGGCGGAGGCAGGTGGTGGGGATTAAGAGGTACAGACTTGCAGTTCTAAAATCAAGAAGCACGGGGACAAACATAGAGCATAGGGAATACGCTCAATAATATTGTTCTCTTACTGTGGCGAGCATTTGGGATGTGTGCGGGAAGTGTTGAAGCACTGTGTTGTACCCCTGAAACTGATATGCCGGTTATACTTCAATAAGAAAGGGGGGGCGCCTGGGGGGCTCAGTCGCTGAGCATCTGCCTTCAGCTCAGGTCATGATCCTGGGGTCCTGGGATCGAGCCCCGCATCGGGCTCCCTGCTCAACAGGAAGCCTGCTTCTCCCTCTCTCACTCCCCCTGCTTGTGTTCCCTCTCTTGCTATTTCTCTTTCTGTCAAATAAATAGGTAAAATATTAAACAAAAATTTTTTTTTAAAGTAAAACCGAGTAGAAACAAACAACAAGAACGCCAGAGCCTTCTAGAACACGAGGTGTCGTGTGAGGGTGACTTCCTTGCTGGCACCAGCCCCCCGGGAAGGCCGTCGCCACCACCTGCTGAGCTCCCCAAAGTCCTGGGCCCACCTGCTCTCCTCTCCTCTCCTTTATCGTTTCTGAAGAGCGTGTTTTCTCATTTTGCTGTGATTTGTGTGAGGACCAGCCATGGTTTTGAATTATTTTTTGGACACTTTTGTGGGGGATTGCCCAAATACTCTCTGACTTACGCCTGGCCCCTCGCCACCAGGAGTCAGATGGGTATGAGCTTACTCAAGTGAGGAGGGCTGTGTCCAGGAAGCTGTCCTCGACGGGCATGGGGCAGTCCCGTGGCTCCCCTGCCTCATTGTGGTTCGATGCTTCCTTGTCATTGGAAGAAGGCTTGCTCACTGAGAAGGCGTCCAGGGCACAAAGCCGATCCCTACCTGTGGGCTGGTAGTGGCCCACATGCTCGGATGAGAACTCATGTGCCCTCAGCCACCCCTGTCGGGACTGCCGACTGTATTTCCAGGCCGTACGGCGGTGGGGGTGGAACGGGGTGTCTCTGTCACGTTGGTACCCCATGCACATCCACACAGCTGCTCCCATCCCCGAGAGCACTGCTGCCCCAGTCTGCATGGCTTCCTGACCAAAGCAGCCCCCTCAAGCCCTGATGTCCAAAGCCAGTTCCGAAGCTGGGCCCAGACCTGGGCAGCTCCCAGGCGCCAGGGCGGGGGGGCCCCCGCACTTCTTCACGTACTGCAGCGGCTTTCAGCAGGCAGAGAGCTCACACATCGAGACTCGGCTCGGAAAACAGCTTACTGGTCACACATTGCCTTCCCCATCCGGGACGGGAGGACGGAGGAGGAGGTGGTGATGCTTAGGGGCTGTGCTCTGAAACCACATAGAGAGGCAAGGCCAGCGGTGCTCCCTGTGGTTTGGGGAAACAATCTTTGGCTTCTGGAATTCAGCTTCTGGACAGGATTTTGAGCGGGGTGACCCTGGTGAGTTACTCAGCTTCTTGGTACCCCAGCGTTCTCATCTGTGGGAGAGGAGGGGTACCGCCTTCGGGATGCTCGCCAGCACCACATGTTGCAGTTGCTGGGGGCTCTTGCAGATGCAGACAGTGCTGGTCCATGGATGTGGCAGCAAGCTTTGCCATCCCTGACTCTGTGTCCCGTGGCAGCCCCGCACACGGCATGAGCAGAGCCTGACTCCCTGCTCGGTGCTCTGCCTGCGTGGGAGCTAAAAGAAGCTAAGAACGAAGCAGTAGCGCTGAGTCTGGGCGACGGACCCTTGATGTGGGCCAGTGGCTGATGAGGAAGGAAATCACACTCCTCCTCCACGTGCTGCCATCAGTCAGATGATGTGCACAGAGCTTAGCATGGGGCTCGGCGCAGGGCAGGTGTCCAGGACATTCTACTCCCTTCCACCTTCCGTGTTTCGGGCACACCTGGCTTATGACTTGATCCAGGGTGGAGGGAGCCCATGTAGTCTGATGTTCCCTTGGCCAGAAATTGTTCAAAAAGTCCTCCAGAAGAGCACGCAAGTCCAACACCGTGGCCAGAGTGTCCGGCATGTGTTCTGACCCTAAGGATGTGGAGTGCTGGCCGGTCATTCTCCCTCTGCCTTCAGCAGCAAGAGCTTGGGATCCAGGATGTTGCCAAACCCATTTCAAAGGTGAAAGTTACTCGTTGCTTTTGGGTTATCCAGTGATGAACTGAAATTGGCCTTTTTCGTGAAGCCCAGGAAGTATTCTGACCTTTTGCTTGAAGAGAACACTTGTTTGCCTCCGTCTCCTTTTGACGTGGGGGCCCAAGGTGAGCCCTTGCTGAGTGGGAAATTAGAAGCCCTCTTGCCGCTCATGTAGACCCCTCACAAGGGAAGAAAAGTATCTACAAAAAGTGGCTAATAAGCTTCTGAAAAAATGTTTGGTCTCAGGAGCGATTCAGACCTGCCAATTAAAACATCAGTGAGGTAGCATCTTGCCTCTTCCTAGTGAACATGGCAAATCCACCAGGGCCTGTGTTGCAGGGGTGCAGCGTGGGGGGCATCCCCCTTGCTGCTGGGGCACGCGCCTCGGTGAGAGCCTGTCTGGGAGCTCAGCGCTCTGCCCTCCATCCTAGACCTTCTCACCTCTGGGTTCAATGTCTGCTCCAAGCTACGGGCTCCACACGCAGCATAAATGTGGACAGGAAGTGGGAGCACAAAGATGTTTGGGATTTGTTTCAATAGTAAGTTTTTAAAAATTGGAAAATCTCTGACTCCTAAAGGAGGGTGATTGTTGGCTAAGTGATGGGACGGCCGTGTGAAGGGACATCCTGCAGACAGAGTTTGGGTGGTTGGAAATGTTCCTAGCCCACTGGAAGTAAAACAGGCCGCAAGGGCCACCCAGCTGCTAAGGGAAGGGACGGGCTCGATTTGTGGCTCAGGTCGTGGTCTCCGTCCTAGCATTGAGCCCCGCCGGGCTCCTGGCTCAGCGGAGGGTCTGCTGCTCTCCCTCTCCCTCTGCCCCTCCCCCTGCGCTCTCTCTGTGTCTCGCAAATAAATAAATAAATCTTAAAGAAAAAAGAGGTATAACGTAAGGCATGTGTGTATTTATGTGTGTGCACGTGGATGAAGTGAGATATATAATAACTTACACACACAGAATCGTTTAAACTACACGGAAATACAGATACTTAGGAAAAAGACTCTAGAGTTAAGGTATTACAGTAGGGTATAGGCTTGAGCCTTTTTTTCTTTTATATGCTTTTTGCTATTCTCCCACCTGTTTCAGTAAGCCTGTCTACTTTTACAGACAGAAGGGAGTCCCTGTAGCTTTCAGAAGGAATTCTGGCTCCGAAAGCCTCCACGTTCTCTACTGACACACGAGTTTCTCCTTCTCTGGGGCGGCTGAGCTCCAGACGCCTCCTGCCCGAAGGCCTGTATTTCCTAGTGGTTCAGTGGTTTCCTCTAAGCTGCCAGGTCAGGGTGGAGGCAGGCTGCAGAGCGCCCAGGCTCAGAGTAGAGCAAAGACGAGTTGGAGAGGTTAGGCCGCTGCGAGGGGGAGAGGTGAGCTTTGGTCCGGGGTGGCAGGAAGCACTTGGTCCCATGTTCCTTTGTTTGGGGACTAGTTGGCCGCAGCATGCATGCATTACCTAGGTCTGGGAGACCGTGGCATGGCCACGCAGATCCCTGCCCCAGGGACCTAGACTCCCGTAGACTGGATAGACAGTGAAGCCCACAAGCATGTGATTTAGTTCATGGTAAATGCCAGAGCAGAGATTAATGGTGTCCTGGAGGTGGGTAAGGGGGGCTGCCCCAAAAACTTTCCTCAAGCTCCAGCCTCGAGCACGGGGGTTCAGGAGAAGAAGATCCTTGGCACCAAGGCCAAGGGAGGAAGACCCCAGTGTGTTCTAGAAACTGCCAGAGGGTAGAGGGGGCGGGACACACCAGTAGGTGGGGAGGCTTCAGAGAGGACATGGTAGGTGAGCAGAAACCTGACGGGGACAGTGTCACAAGGCAGGGTCCTGGGTGTGGGGCAGAAGGGGGCAGGCGGGGTGGAGCTGGTGGGGCCCGTGGATGTGAGCAGCACGTGCTGCAGAAGAGATGATGCGGGGCGCTGCTGAGAAGGCTTTGGGGTCTGCAAGGTTAAGTGACTCCCTCAAGGTTGAATGCTGCCTGCCTCCGCCTGGTCCAGAAAGGGCATTTTCTCCGGGCGGGGGGGATGCGTATCCTCTGCTATCAGGGTCCCCAAATGTGTGTCCACTGCATCGAAGCACCCCAAGGCCGGGGCTGCCCTGGGAGTCTGTTGGTCCCTTTTCTTGAGACAAACCATCCGGAATTCCTGATGATTGGCTGTCTGGTCTCCCACAGGCCGTGCTGATGCTCTGACAGCCCCAGGAGATGCTACCCCACTGACTCACTCTCTGCTGTTCCCCTTCTCCTAGAATGGCCGTTCAAGTGGACAAGTTCCACGTCGAGGGTGTCCCAGAGTCCCCTGGAGAGAAGGGACAGTTTGCAAATCCGAAGCAACTGGAGGAAGAGAGGCAGGAAGCCCGCAGTCTGGAGATCGACAGCAAGCTGGACGTCCACTGGAGAATCATATCCTTTTCACAGCTGCCACCGTTGCTCGGTGCCCCCTGCTCAGGGCTTGTGCCTGCCGAGAGTACCCCAGGGGGCTTCTCCCCCAGGCGCTTGGCACAGGGGGCTCAGTAAGCGCGTGCCGAGGAGACGTGGACCGTGGGCGTCCTTCCTTAGCCCCCTCCTGGTCCCAGGGCCCTACCAACAAGGGCTGGATTTGGGACGAGGAAGGGCTGCCTCCCCGAAATGTCCGGGGTCGTGTGTTTCTTGCTGGTCTGGTGTGTGCGTTAGAGCCATGTTCTCACATTGGCCTGTTACCGCTGGGCTTGAAGCCTCACAGGGTGGCAGCTCGGCTCCACAGAGGACACAACTGTCTGGGGGCTGGGGTGCTGTTGCGCCGCTCCCCGAGGCACGGGCGTATGTCGGGAGGGGCGGTGCTATCTGAGAGCAGCCCACGCGGGGCTTGGTGTCACGCCCGAGTCCCGGTGCACTCGCGCGTGTGCTCGGCTGTCTTACAGAGCAGCTGCTTTGGGGCAGGTGTTCCACGAGCACCCGGGAGGCTGAGGAGAAGAAGGAGGCCTCCCCGC
This sequence comes from Spilogale gracilis, assembly GCA_004023965.1. NCBI lineage: Eukaryota > Metazoa > Chordata > Mammalia > Carnivora > Mephitidae > Spilogale > Spilogale gracilis. The sequence continues at coordinate 26,771 of PITA01023109.1, forward strand.
GGTTTCCTGGCCTTGCCGAGTGTGGCCGTGCATCAGGGGCCAGGCGGAGCGTCCCGTGGAGTCTCTGAGGGTCAGGGGTGGAAGAAGGGGTGACATCAGAGGGGATTTTGTAGGGCCGCGAGTGGCTGGGAGGTCCAGGGTCTAAGGACGGCTCCCGCGGAGCATCTCCCGACTCTGATGCAGGTGCCTCTGCTGCCTTGTTCACACTTGGATCCTGTACCGTGTGCTGGCAGATCATCTCAGACTGTCTCCCAGGATTCTGGAAAGATCCTCAGCCTGCAGGTAGCAGTTTCCAAGCGTTGAGCCATGTTCCTTTGCGTCCACTACAGAGAATCTGGGGCTGGTGGACCCACGTCCCCAGGGAGCTGGGACAAAATAAGCCCTTCCCGCGTTACATCGAGGCCTGGGGAAGCAGTGCCCGGGGCTTCCGCACCGCCGCGGCCCCTCATGGAGTCTCGGTGTCTGCCTTTGTACAGAGGCTGGGACGGGCGGGATGACTGGAGTCCTCCCCCTGCCGCCCCCTCAGCCACTGCCAGCTGGCAGAACGAGCAGTGATGGGGCCCAGAAGGCAGCAGTGTCTGCCCCGCGTTCCACGCCCACCATCTCCTTACTCCTCCCGCCCGTGACTGGTTCACTCACCCCCATGGGCAGAGGTGAGCTGGGTCCCTTTGAGCCCAGCCAGGAAGTGGGCCAGCTGCCCACTGGCATTCCGGGCAAAGCACTGTTCCCGGCCCTCTCGTCAGGGAGGGTCGAGGACCTTTGTCCTATTGGGGGACATAGATGGCCCATGGCTCTCCCGTCCTGGTCTCTGTGGTCATGATGCGGTTGGAGAGGGCTGCAAACTCTGGCTGTGCAGATGTCCATGGCGGGTAGGGCGTGCCTGGCTCCCGGGCCTCAGGGCCTTTGCTTCACTCAGGGAGCTCTGTGCAGAGCCAGGAGGCCTAGCTGTGAATGAGTATGCTTTGGCCCCGTGGAAGGAGAGGCAGTGTGTCTGCCGGGCCCGGCAGAAGGCATTCCTGCTCCTGAGTGGTCTCACTGTGGGTCCAGATAAGAGCAGGGAGCCTCAAAATGGGGGCTTCGCACCCTGCCCCCCCCGGTCCAGGATCATGGCAGCACCTGCTAAGGCACACACCCCCCTTCCAGGGGGCCCCACTGGGCTGGCCCAGCGGATGGCTGTGTGACCCCGTCTTAGAGGGACACCTGCCCATCAAGGTCGGCCACAGAGAGCGGGGCACAGACACTTAACAGACGCCCCGGACTGGGAGGTGCTGCCTGCTGGTGCGGTGGTGCTGGCCCTCAAAATATTTGTGTTCTCTGAAAACAGTGACCAAAATCGGCCGGAAATATTTTGGCGTTTCTCTTCTTTTAGCTCCGCCTCCTTTAAGAGGTTGGCACCCCTGTTTTCTGTATTGGCCTAATAATTCACACATAAAATATTTCCACACGCTGGGCCCATCCGTGTCCTGGACGTCCTGACTGAAGTTCCTGAGAGGCTGTCCCTGTAGGCGGGTTCGGTTAAAGAGAAAGAGTGTCAGGCATCTCCCCCTCACCTGCACTGGCACCTGGCATGCGACCAGTAGCAGACGTTCGCTGTTGGGAACCTGGGTCCAAGCAGAGGGAAAGGCCAAAGATCGAATTGGCTAATAATTTTATTATGCATTTTAGTAACATTAAGTCAGTATTCAGATTTTATACAACAATTTGAGCCTGATTTGACACTTATCTACAGTAATAAAAATGGCCCCATGCCCCACGTAAGCCTGGAAAGGCGTGTCTGAGCGGGATGGCAGGCCTCGCAACAGGTCCGGGCACGCCTGTCTCTGTGATGTCTGCATGAGCAGACAGGCAGCGGGGAGGCCGGGAGCGCAGCCCCACCGCTTACCTGTGAGTGAGCTCTCTGTCCCTTACGCTCAAGTGCTGGGCCCTGGAGGTGCCCCCAGACTACGGGGGGAGCACACAGGCACCTGGGTACTTACAGTGCAGCCCGGGAGGACGGAGACAGGAGCCTTCCTGAGCGAGGGCTGGCACAGGCCAGAGCCGAGAGCAGCAGGGCCTCTGCTGTTCCCTGTGACTGGTAACACAGC
>PITA01023110.1:0-28881 GCA_004023965.1 Spilogale gracilis
CATACCCTCAGGGTAGAATATCTCTATCTGCTTTTCTATACCTTTCTCTGCAAAACTCAGAGCCAGCAGTGCCCCTTGCAAAAGAGACATGGAGCTAAATTTTCTTAAGTACTGTCCACTATGCTCTGTTTCTTTCATCCACTATTTATGATTATTATCATCACAACAATTCTAATAAGTACAGTAATTCCCCTGTTTTGCTAGTGGACTAACCCAGATGATTAATCATTAGGTACCTTTCCCGAGGTCACAGTTACTAATGGTAGAGTAAGGATTTGAACCTAGAATATTGAGCTCAAATACCCCATCCTCTATACTCCACCTAGGTGTCTTCCTTTGTTTCCCTCATATTTTCTACTTCCAGTCACTGTCATTCTCTGTCATATTATTTCATCTTCTATCATCCTTGAATAGAGATGCAAATGATATTCTCCTATATGTTTCTCATCCTTTTCTTAAAAGCTGCGGTTATACATCCTGCTGGGGGTGGGAGGTGGGGGAGTCCCAATCATTACCTTGGAAATCTCACATATATCAATAGTAGCAGTATAGGATAAGTCACTGTCTAACAATGTCCTATGTATCCCAATATCACTATAAGTTTTTATGTAGCAGTCAATAAGTTTATTGTTTTAGAACTGAAAATCCTTCCTAAGAGAAAGATGGCTCATGCACAAATGAACAAAGGAGTATTTATGGAGCTGAAGTAATTGAACACAAATTGGATACATACTGAATATGTTGACCTTTAAATGACAAAGCAAGACCACATAGTCCTTAAGTCACACAAGGACAAGAAAATTGCCTTAAAAAGTTTTCATAGCCACAGTCAATCACGTGGCATATGCCAGGAAATACATAGATCCTCTTCGGAGAAAATGCATCATTCTCAATAAAACTTAATCTGGTTTGCTGCAACCTGTTCTAGGTCATTTTTTTCATCCTATCCCAAAGTTACAAAAGATGATAAGGCTTGCATTTGAGCCTCACAGAGGGATTTAGTACTTGTAAGTAAGGGCTTCTGTGTAGAGGATGATTACGACTAAATATTACAAATAGTCCCATTAAATCATTGTTCTGTTTGTTGATGTTCCCACCCATCTGTTTCTCAGAGCAACAGCTTCTTAGGTCTGTTAGAACCACAAGGAATGAGAATTTTCTTTTTTTTTTCTTTTGAAACATTGTATCTTTCACACCAGACTCAGAAACTATTCTTCAAGTGCTAGTTGATGAGAGTTAACATTCAAAGAACTCAGATATGTCTCCTCAGTATCAGGTGGGCAGACAAAAGAGAAGGTCCAATTTGTGTGTCGATTTCTAGGGAAGGTTTAGCAAATAGTATAAAATTGAAAATTTTTGGTCTCTTTGAACATGAAAGGAAATTTCCATCATGGTCTCCATTGTACATTTCTTAATTTTCTTGGACAGATGCTTGTATGCTTTGCACAAAACGTATTTAAGTTTTATACAGAAGATCTCTAGAACTTATTCATTTTGCATAATTGAGACTTTATGTTCATTGAGACTAAACATGAAATATAGATTTATTTTCCAAGTTATAGATTTAGAGTAGCTTGTTATGTGAATTTATGGAATTGCTAGAGGGACAATATCATGTAGAGTAGAGGGCGCCTGGGTAGCTCAGTTGGTTAAGCAACTGCTTTCAGCTCAGGTCATGATCCTGGAGTCCAGGGATTGAGTCCCACATTGGACCCCCTGCTCAATGGGGAGTCTGACTTTCCTTCTGATCTCTCTTCTCTCTGACCTCTTCCCTCTCTCTCTTTCTCTCTCTCTCACTCTTGCTCTCTTTATCAAATAAATTAAAAAACATATTTAAAAGAGTAGAAAAAAGAGTAGAATTTCATGACCTGTCAAGGTGTTTTATTTATTTATTTTTTCTTTAACATGTTTTAAATTCTAGGTTAGCCACTTCCTATTTATGTGATCTTAGGAAAGCTGTGTAAGGTCTATAAATCAGATTTGTCTATGATGCCTTCTAACTCTTATATCCTATGTTGCAAAAAGGAAGTCAGTTGAAGTGTTTTTTTTTTTATGTATTTAAGTATTCAACTCTGTGCTTAATAGTAACAGACATTTAGAAAACACTTGTTTTTGTTTTGTGTTTGTTTTTTTAAGATTTTACTTGTTCGTCAGAGAGAGAAAGAGAGAGCTAGCACAAGGGGGAGTGATAGGATAGGCAGGTCTGGATCCTGGGACCCGGGAATCACGACTTGAACCAAAGGCAACCCTTAACAGACTGAGCCTCCCAGCAGTCCCAAACACTGGGTTTTTTAAAATTTATGTTTTAGTTCTCACTTTTCTTTGATTGGGATACAGATACACATGCCTTTATAATACCAAATATTAAGATCTCACAAATATAGTGTGGGATGGTGTAAGAATGGGTTTGGGATACTGACTGCCAAGAATATGAATTGTGAATCCTTAATCTAGTATCTGTGTGCTTGGGAAAAGTACTTAAATATTTTTGAGCTTGTTCTTTTCTGATTTTCAAAGAGATGATACTGAGCCCAATCTTATTTGACTACTGTGGAACTAAGAATAGCAAATTTGCTCTTTACACTGATGTAACCTCCAGAATTCAGTGCAAAGCAGGAATTCAACTATTTATGAATTTGTAGAATTATTAAATGAGACAATATGTAGGTACCAACTAGCACATAACAATCTCCACAATACTATTCTCTCCCTGTGCTCATAAAGGAAAATTTCTATTAATTATCTTAAAAAATGAATTTCCATAATAAACATGGTAAAGAGAGTCAACTTTTTCAGAATACTAAAATGACATGAAAAATCTAACCACACCGGCTGATTTTGGAATTTCTATTAATCTAAACCATCTGTTTGCCATATACATACACCCTCTTATTTACCAACACCCTTTGCCTCCTGCATATCACCCTTGCCTGCTTAATATTTTACTGTAACATGTATTGCTTTCTACCATACTAGTTTACTTTTCTCTCTCTTCCTCTCTCTCTCTCTCTCTCTCTCTCTTTCTCTCTTTTCCCCTCACTGGACTATATAAAGGCAGGATATTTGAGAGTTTTTTCCCACTGCTTTACCTCCAGTAACTGGACCATAGTAGGTGCTCAGTAATATTTGTTGGAGGAACTAATTAGTCAAATAATATTGATATTCTTTAAAAAGGCATTCAGATCTTTTACATATCTTTCTAGTGCACATTTCCCCATCATTAGGTTTAGAAAGCTCTAAGTACATATGCCATTGCTTTCACCCCATGCCCAAAGCAGGTGCTCTTCACTGACCAGTATTCTTTCCTTCAGGAAAATACCACACACCCTTTGCAGTTCTTCCAGTGCTCTAAGAGGCCACTTCCCATGGATTAGACTCCCCACTTAAGAGGAAAACACTAACACCTTCCAAAGCCATACTCTCTACCCTTCCTTTTTTGTTCTTACCGTAAGTTTTACTCCTGATTTTTTTCTTAGGAGTTAGGTTGTTTTTTTTTAAAAGATTGTATTTGTTTACTTGACTGAGAGAAACACAGCTAGAGAGAGAACACAAGCAGGGAGAGTAAGAGAGGGAGAAGCAGGCTTCCCATCAAGCAGGAAGCCCAATGTGGGGCTCGATCCCAGGACTCTGGAACAATGACCTGAGTTGAAGGCAGACACTTAAAGATTGAGCCACCCAGGCGCCTTAGGACTTAGGATATTAAATCAAGTTTACATTGCCTGAAGCTAGGCAGAGGGTCATGACAGTGCAGTAGGAAGGGAACTTCCATATCAGCTATGACTAGGTTACCATCTAGCTTTAAGGCACAGAAAATCAAAAGGCTCACACCTCATCCCATGTGAGGGAACATGCTAATCTAACAGGTTCTAAAATATCGAGAAGCTTGAAGGCTGATATGGTATTTGAGTGAAGCAAAATGAGACAAAACGTAGACTACTATAGGATACTTGTTACAGATATCATGTGAAAGTGTTACTATCCAGGATACATAAAGAATTACTAAAATTCAGATATACAAAGACAAACCCCCTAACTTTCAAAATGGACAAAAAAAAAAAAGGCAGGCTTTTTAAACAAAATAAAACAAAAAAGAACAGACAGTAAGCATGTGGGGGAGAAAGGGTCAACCTCATTAGTAATCGTTTTTTAAATTTATTTATTTTTATTGTTACTTAAATTTTTTTTCAGTGATCTTGGATCATTAGTAGTCTTTTAACTACAATGAGACATAATTTCCCACCCCTCTGATTGGCAAGAATCCATAATTGCAAGGGACTATTAGGATGCAGAGCAAAAAAGCCTATAATGCTGATAGGAATGAAAATTGGTTTAAAAACTTTGCAAAGGAAGTTCGCATTATCTGCTAGCATAGAACGTGCACATTCTGTGACCCACAATTCCACTGCAGAAAATGTAGAGATATATGATTGCCCTAGTGCTCCAGGAAACATGTTTAAGTACATTCACATACAAATAGTTAGAACCTGCAACATAACAACAAACCCACAAGTATGAGAAGAATTGATGCTTAAGTAAATAAATTGGGTTAGTCACACAATGGAATACTACACAGAAGGAAGAGAGAGTGAGTACATGACAGGCAACTTCATAACCATTCCCAGACATGACGTTGAGGGAAAATAGGAAGCTATAGAAGAAACCATGTTTATCGTCCTTTTACACTGAATTCTACAACATGAATGACTAAAGAAAAAACTTTGCACATTTGCAAATATTTCATGAAAAATAGAAGATAGAAATGAAACACACATGAGACCAGATGTAATTGGGTAAGGCAAAATCCGAGATCCGGGGTCCAAGGTAATGCTGTCTTTCCTTGATTTTGGAAGTCTGTAATACTCAGACTCTCTGTGTCATTACACATTACATATTTTTACAAGCATTACTTGTATATATGGTCAGTAAGTAATAACTATGTAATACAATAATTAAAAAAGGAATGATATGAAAAAATAAGATATATACTACTATGTTCACTAAATTCTTGGTGCTGACTACACATTTATGACTGAGTAGTAGTTGGCTGGTGGCCAATACTAGATTAGGTCCTATTCAGGAAACAGAGAAAGTAAGAAAATGAGAAAGAGAAGATGATATGGGGAGGGGGGGGAGAGGAAGGAAAGGAGGGAAAGGAGTGAGAAGAAGAAGAAAGGGAAGAAATTCAAGGAGGCAGCAGGAAGAAAATGAAGACATATTAAAGAAATACTATATGCCAGGCATTGTGTTGCAAGATTTTGAGTACTTTAATCCTCATGTCAGTATTGTGAAGAAAGTATATTCATTTACATTTTAAAGATGGGGCACATTTCACTGAAATTAAATATCCAGATATTTGGAAGGGAGAGGGAAAGAGGGAAGAAGGGAAAGAAGAGGAGAAAAAAGAAGGAAATAAAGAAAGAGGGGAGGGGACACTTGGGTAACTCAGTAGGCTAAGCATCCCACCCAATTTTGGCTCTGATCACAATCTCAGGGTCATGGGATGGAGCCCCTGAATCTGGCTCTATGTTAGGCATGGAATCTGTATGGGCTTCTCTCTCCCTCTCCCTCTTTCCCTCCCCTTGCTAGTGCTCTAGGGAAAAGAAAGAAAGAAAAAGAGAGAGGGGGGAGGAAGGGAAGGAGGGAGGGAGGAAGAAAGAAGGAGAGGAAGGGAGGAAATGTTGGAAAAGAAATGAGAAATCAAAATGGTGGGATAATGTTCACTTAGATTAATGTTTTCTTCCAATAGTGTTTGTGAAGACATGCAATTTTAAACACTATTCCAGTTTTTATATTCCAGGAATATAACTTGGAGGAGAATAGCCTTAAGTATAAAATTTGTTCGGTTCCTGGGTGACGCAGTCTGTTAAATGTCTGTGTTCTGCTCAGATTATGATCCCAGGGTCCTGGAATGGAGTTCTGCATGGGGGTGGGGGTGGGGAGCGGGGGTGGTTCCTGCTCAGCGGGGGTCTGCTTCTCCCTCTGCCTCTCCCCTTGCTCAGGCTCACTCTCCCTCAAAAATAAAATCTTTAAAAAAAGTATAAAATTTGTTCTACATACCTATAAGAGTTAAACACCCAGACAATCTTATTTTCTGTGTTTAAAACTGTTGAAACTGTAGCTTGTCATTCATCTAAAGATCTGAAGCTGCCTATTTCATGTCCTCTTTGGATGATGGTTTCAAGGTGACCAAATTCTTTAGCGTACTTTTTGTACTTAACCTAAGTCCCCATCAGAGGGCAGTGTGGATGATCTTGACCTCCTGTGAGACTGCAACACTGAAATCCAAAGAAATTAAGTAAACTTGTAGACATTAGCCTTTGAGCTGGAAAGAGCTCGCATCAGCTGACCTTTGAACAAAATTAGGGGTTAGGAGTGCCAACCCCTACACGGCTGAAAATCCATGTATAATTTTTGCCTTTCCCAAAACTCAACTATTACTGAGTTTACAGTTGACTGAAACCTTACCAATAACAGACATATTAATGTATATTTTGCAAGTTATATGTATTATATACTGTATTCTTACAATCAAGTATACTAGAGAAAAGAAAATGTTACTAAAATATTCATAGAGAAAATACATTTACGGGTCTGCATGAATAAAAAGAATCCACTTATAAATGAACTTGCACAGTTTCAGCCTGTGCTCCAAAGGCAACCAGGAAAAAAAAAAGTCTACCGTACTTCTTTTCATCTTTTCATATTCTTCATGAATTCATCTTGATGAGTTTTTCCTGTTTGGATTTAAACTAATGTTCATTGTATGCTTGCAAGGATTCACTAAATTTATGTAGACTTGAGAACAGATTAATGGTGTTAAAAATTCTATTGCTTTTGCTAATTATATTAATATGTGTTGGATAGGAGGAAGAAACAAATGAATATCCAGGGAAAAGAAAGATAATGTGAAGAACCTAACAATGCATTTGGGAGCTTGCTGCATTTCAGTTTTCAACACTGGTGTTAGTATCTGGGTATCCTGGTTCAAATTAACTCAGCTCATGCACAGTTGCTGAAAGAATGAGTTGCGCTGCTGGGTTTAATAGAGACATAATGACTTACATTTGGGGTGGCTATTTTGAAATCAAATGTGAAAAGAGACTTTGTTTGTCTTTCGCCGTTTTGCCCCAGTGTGGGGCCACAGGTCATCATAATTTGTTCTTCTCGCTCTGCTGGTTTAATCGGCATTCTACAACAGCTGCAGCTAACTTCTTTCACCCATTATTTCTCAGTTGCTCTGAAGCAAGCATTTGGATTTTTAAGATGCGTTCTCTAGAGCTCTTTGAAAGGACATATTATATCTCATGTGTTCTATCCCACTGCAATTCCAAGTATGCAAACATGAGTAAGGTGTGGCTCCTGCTCGAGAGATTAATGGGAACACACAGGTAGGTTAGGGCTGGAATGAGGAATGAAAGGAGTAGTACAGGAGAACAGGGTGCTGTGCCTAATTATTACTGTGAGAGTTCAGGGTGGACGCACGGTAAGTCCTTGAAATATGTTAGAGCAAAAGTGCCTCTTTGTGGTGGGTATTTTCATGGAAATCCAGTTTTCAGGAAACTGGAACAGAGAGAGGGTGAATTGTATAGCCCAGGTCACGTGTTGTTATCAACCAGCGGAAATGGTTCATGAACTGTAGCTGTGTCCTCACTGTTTATATGTTATCCCTGTGAAAATGAACTCACAAACATGGTCTCTACTTTATTATCTGTTATTAATCCCAAAGTTAGGACAGTGTCCAATACACAGTAGCGAGTTTATGAATATTTGTACTACAAACAGGTGAATGAATGTGTCCACAACCTCTCTGGACTGTACATGGTACTCTGCAAAGTTGCACTGACTCTCTTAAAACCTCTTGGATGTCCCTTTGCACCTTCTTGCCAATAATCTCATCAGGGACAGGATGTACAACTAGCCTTCCTTTTGTGCCTTCTTACCCTTAAGACCCCTAAGTCCTATTCTGCGGCAGGTGGCTTGAGTTCACCTCTAGATGGTAGTAGTATTTGACAGATTCAACCAATATTCATCGATTACCTACAGTGTGCCGAGGACCTTGATAGACAATATGGACACAACAGGAGCTGCTGATGTTTTGGGTTAGAAAGATAAACTAGGAAAACACCTCCATAAAATGATACTTGTGCCAGAAACCATGAACAATATCCTTAAGTGGAGGGGGCGGAAAGATCAAAGCAGAGAGCCCAACCACTCATCAGAATTCCTTCTCGCTTCTTTTAGTGCCCTTAAGTCTTGCTCTTTTTGTTTGTTTTGCAGTGTCTCTAGCTTTGTTCCATCTCTGGATAAAGATTTCTATGTCTTGGAGAAGCCCTTAAATTCCCTTTGCCTTTCCCTAATTTGCCTTGATTTGCCTGCCTGGTTCCTAACCTTAGATGACACTATCTAGTACACTAAAGGCTTAAACACAAAACAGAGAAACCAACACAAGGAATTCTCATATCCCCATCACACTGTCCCACCATCATCAACATTTTGCTAGTCTTGCTTTATTTATCCCCTCCCTACTTATCCACCCCTGAGTATTTTAAACATCACAATATTTTGCTTGTGAATACCATGGTATGCATCACTCTCAACAAGAACTTTTTCTCCCCTTTTTTTTTCATCACTTGCTCCTCTCAGATTTTTGATATAAGTCCTTGTAACAAGGCTGGGAACTAAGGAAGCCTATGTCAGCTCACAATTCGCAGACTCAAAATCACTTTTTTCTCATGCATTGTCTTTGGGGTATGTCCTCTCTTTCTTTGGGGTGAGATTTTTTTCCTAGAAGGTTAACTTACTTCTTCATAGGCATCTTTTTTGGACTGACTCTTACTCTGTATTTCCCAGTCATTTACTAAATCCTTGAAGAAACATATCTCTCCTGAGACTGGAATTTCTTAAACTGTGAATTCTGTGTGATACGAATTTAATGGGATGACTTACCATTTAGGGCTTCTGGGGTTACAAACAGTACTGGGGAAGAGGTAGACTTGGGATTTGTTGAAAATGACATCGGCAAATTGAGTCACATCATCAGTTGTGATATGCTGAACATTTACCTATAACAAAGATCTTACTTTCACCTGGTGGGTGGAGTCAAGTGGAGAGATCTGTCCTGAGGCAAACATTTAAAAGAATCATTCAAGACTGCTGCCTATCCAGGGCTTCTGACCCATGGCCAGCAAGTGGCAATATGATGTGGCATAAATATTAGATGGTGACAAATAACACTGATATTTTGTCAGAAGCAGAGACATGACTTAGACCCAGCAACTTGGCAGAGATGAGTGCCAACGTTTGGTGACAAATAACTTGAAGCTGACAGCATGCTTCAGTGCATGGTCTTTCATCTATCACAGAGATGTTTAAAAAAAAAAAAACACACAACACACAATACTCACAAACTGGGTGACAGCAGACAGAAGCTGAGAAAAGGCAAGTCAGAGGCAGTGCTGGAGACAGAGATCTTGGATCGCAGAACAGCCCCTCTCACTTTATTTTAAGATTCCCATTTTTCACCATTTTTATACTTTATAATTCAGAAGTGCATTTACTGGTCCTTTGCTTAAAATCACAAAACCAAAGAGAGTTGGGAGAGTAAGTGGTTGAGCCTCAAACCTAATCATCAAGGGATTAAGACTGACATAGGCATTTTTTGTCAACATAAATATATATTTACATATATATGTGTAAATATATATTATATATAAATATATGAAATTATATATAATTATATATATAAATATATATTTACATATATATATATATATATATACACATAATGGAATGACTTACCATTTAGGGCTTCTGGGGTTACAAACAGTACTGGGGAAGAGGTAGACTTGGGATTTGTTGAAAATGATATCAGCAAATATATATTATATATATATATAAAATTATATATAATTACATATAAGTTGTATATAAATATATATATAACCAAATATATAAAGATCTCATATAGCTCAGTAACAGAAAAGCAATATGTTTAAAACAATCTGATTAAAATATGCCCAGAGGTAATTAATATACATTTTTTAAAAAGAGCTTGTTGATTTATTTGAAAGAGAGAGAGAAAACACAAATGAGAGGAGGAGCAATGGGGGAGGCAGAGGGACAAGCAGACTCTATGCTGAGCATGGAGCCTGATACAGGGCCTGATTCCAGGACCCTGAGATCATGACCTGAGCCAAAACCAAGAATCGGATGTTAACTGACTGTGCCACCCAGGCACCCCGTGAATAGACATTTTTCTAAAGGAGACATATGAACAGCCTATAGGTACATGAGAAGGTGCTCAGCAGAACTAATCATCAGGGAAATGAAAAACAAAACGATGCTAAGGTATCACCTTGTGCCTCTTGGAATGGCTATCATCAAGAGGACAAGAGACAACAAGGGACAGTAATATTAAAAGTAGAATTACTGGAAGATCCAGCAGTTCCACTTCTGGTTATATTATCTGAAAGAAAATAAATCACTATGCACCCTGCGATCATCACAGCATTATTTACAATAGCCAAGGAATGGAAATAACCTAAATCTGATGGAAGAATGGATAAAGAAAAGGTGGTGTCTATACACACACACACACACACACACACACACCCCACACACACTGGACTATTATTCAGCCATAAAGAAGGAAATCTTGCCATTTGTGACAACATGGATGAAACTTGAGGCCATTAAGTTAAGTGGGGTAAGTCATCAGAGAAAGACAAATACTACATCTTCTCACTTATATGTGGAAGCTAAACAACAAACAGACAAACAAACTCATAATATAGATAACAGATTTGTGACTACCCAAGGTGTGCGGAGGAGGATGGGGGAAATAGGTGAAAGTAGTCAAATGGTAAAAAATTAAAAAAAGACTTGAACTAGTCATCACTTGTAAAAACATACATATTTACATGTATGTGCAAATATATATGTATTTTCATAAATGCATTTCATATATTGTATAAGATGATCTGCTAACCTAATAGCATAATTTACTAATGGCCCTGTTTCATAGAAATTAGTTATGATGCAATGAGATACACTTTGGACTTTGCATCAGAAAGCCCTAATTTGTGTCATACATCACCTCTGTGAATTAGCCTTTCTCCCTAATCCTCAGTTTTCTCACTTGTTGATTCATACATCAAACATTTATTGAACACTTTTGGTGTGACAACCACCATCCTTGTCGCTAAAGATACAGTGGTAAATGTGAGGGAAATGGCCTATACTTTAGTAAGATTCTAGTGGACTCCTACAAAAAAATGAGTAAATTAAAAAATAAAAAGTCAAGGTAAGTTTAGGAGGTATGAGGTAATTTGAAAACGATCAGACCATGTTGAGGAATCTACTTCAGATTGGCTGAATGAGAAGAATTCTTTGAAGGAGTAATGGTTTTGCCTAAACTTTGACAGTGAGAAGTCTCAACCATGAGAAGATAAGAAGGAAGGAAATTCCACACCAGAGAAAAGGTTCTTTAGAGAATATGTAATATCAAAGGAATCAAGTGAAAGCCATTCTTGACATAAATCCTTGCCAGAATACACATTCTCAAGATGAGATTACTGGGAACATGGAGTTAAACAAGTGTGAAGGTGTTTTTCCACAGGCAATGCATGCCCCTGGAAGGAACTCCTTCAATGCACATATGAAAAAAATATAATTAGCATGAGAATTTATCAGTTATTAACCAGTTATGTCCTAGACCGTTGGAGCCCAATGTGAAATGGCATAACACTGAGAACTTTTATTGGGGCATTCCTCTCATCAGTAACCAGGGAGGTCCTGGTTTTTGTCTGGGTCTTGTCTAGATATTAGTACTTTTAGGAATGAGTTGCTCTTAGGTGCATCCTGGGGGAAAGAGACATACATTACATTGTGAGTCTAAAGATCTTTTTTTAAATCAATGTTGATAAGAATTTGATTTTTCTGTTACTGTTGTAGGTATTGATCCTAGGATTAGAAAGAATCAAACTCTAAACTTCTCTGAAGCACATTATACAGCCTGAGTGTTATATATCCTCAGAAGCACTGAGGCTCAATACTGGTGTTATTACTGAAGGCATATTTACTCTAGACTTACACCTGTCCCTGATCCCTCTTCTCCAGTTTAAACCATCCTTTACATAGCTGCCTCAGTACTTTTCCAAAGACCATGTTTAAATCATAATTTTTCTGCTTCATATCAAAATATTCCATGGGCTTCATAATTTTTCACATAGAATTCATTCAACACTTAATTCAAAAAAATCTTAAGTATGTAGTAAGGACCAAACACTGTAGTTGATTTTAATGATGCACAAATGCATGAGCTAAACATTATCTGTGTCATCAAGGAGCTTTCATTCTAATGGAATAGATGTTAAACAGTTGTTGCAGCAACAACAACATAATAATAATGACGATACATAATAATAAGTAAGAATAATGACAATAAATTAACATTGTATTAGAAGTAATACCTCCTCTAAAACAAACTATATGTAGAAAAATATATAAAAATAGAACACATTCAAGGGAACTTAGCATGGTAAGGAAGCTTATGGTAGTGGAGTGTTATATTATTTCTTCCAAATACTAGTTGTTACTGTCTCCCACTGCATAAAACCTACCACCAAGATGTGGTGACTTATAACAACAATTTATTTGTTCATATTTATTGGGATCAGCGTTTAGGGCTGAACTCAGTTGGGCAGTTCACCTCCTGATCTTGTCTGGAGTCACTCATGAGACTACAATATCTAGCAGCTCAGACTAGAACTGGAGAATCCCAAATATACTCATGCATGCACACCTAGCAACTGGAGCTGGCATAAAGGTTGTAGGTAATGTAATATCACTCTGTTGCTTTCTATTAGACAAAACAAGTCACAAACTCAATACAGTTTCAATGAGTGGGAAAATAAATTCAACTTTTTGATGGAAGGAGAAAGCATGTTTGACCATATGTAGTCTACTTTAGAAAAGGCCTTATTCTCCCTGTAACTTAACTTACTCAACTGTAATGTGAAGAAATAACACTTACTTCTGAAGATACTTATTATGATCAGATGATGTAAAGAATGCAAAATACTGGATATATAGTATGCATTCAAAAAATGGTAGTAAGGGGCGCCTGGGTGGCTCAGTTGGTTAAGCGACTGCCTTCGGCTCAGGTCATGATCCCGGAGACCAAGGATCGAGTCCCACGTCGGGCTCCCTGCTCGGCGGGTAGCCTGCTTCTCCCTCTCTCACTCTCCCTGCTTGTGTTCCCTCTCTGGCTGTGTTTCTCTCTGTTAAATAAATAAAATCTTTTAAAAAAAATGGTAGTAAGATATCTGATTACTCAGAAAATGGTATGTCCCTCTCCCTACCCACTCCCATCTACTGAGAAACTATTGTGTGTAACTCTGAGGAAGGTCATGAGGAAGAAAATATCCTTTTTCTTAAGAATCTCTTGACTAAAGAGACTGACATTCAGATATCATTCATAGGCAAATGACATGGGAAAAAGATATATAATTGACAAATTTCATGTGAAGTCAATGTTTTCTTGTTGTTTGTTTTATTACTTTGATTTCTAAGATGTTTCTTGGATTGAGTTTATAATTTTATACAATCAGATCTTTTCAAGATGTGGACCTGTCTTTCATGGCATGATTCATTAAGCATTCATTTATTTTCTTACTGATTTCCCAGCAGAATTTTACTGAGCACACATCTGGTGAAATGGTGCCAAAAGCTAGTACATCAGTGATATTAAAGAAGAACTTGATATTCAGTATGGAGGCAGAGGAGGAGTAAGAAATGATAGCACACATTGAGAAGGACTATAATAGAAGAATTCATGTGTTATTGTAAATATGATATTCTTGATCCTTCCCAAAGAGGTAGCACCTCGACTACTGGTGGATTTTAGTTGAGCAAAGAAAAAGGGATTTTGATGAGATCATATTAGGCAGCAGTAAGTGTAAGAAAACAGCCATCTCAGAGATGTTGGTTGTCCAGTGGAGACCTCCAGTTCTGTTAGGCTGCAGCATAGTGGACTGATGAACTGAAGTAGGAGGAACAAAGTGTGAGAGCTGAGTCTAGAAGAGAAAGCACGAGTCATGCAACTTTGAATGCCCCACAGAGGCACATGGATTTCATCTTAAGAATTTGAGGGTTTCCCCCCCTCATCTACTGAAATTCTTTACAAAAACCTTTATGAAACCAAGCAGAGATCAATATTTTCATGAATCCTAATAAAAGCATGAGAGTTCCCCAGGAAATGCTTTTTGTTTTGTAAAAGGAGGCTCCATGTCCAGCATGGAGCCCAATGCAGGGCTTGAAGTCAGGACCCTGAGATTGAGAGCTGAGCAGAAAGCAAGAGTCAGACACTTAACTCACTGACCCACCCAGGTGCACCCCCTTCCCCCAGGAAATTTTGATAAAATTGAATTTTTTATGTAGTACACTCATTTCCTTCTCATATTCCATTGTACCTTCCTCTTTCTCATTTTATCCCTTCTCACAAACTTTTTTTTTTTTTAAATCCAGGCACCATCCTATGGACCTTTGGATACAACTTCTTGATGTGCATCTGGGGCTCTGGTCTTCCAAATCAGTCCAGCTCTTTCAAATTTTCTACCTTGACATATGAAGTTCTGTTGGAGATGACATTTGCCTTTTTCCTCACTGAGTCTTACTCAAGATTCAGTTCAAACTTTATTTTGTTCTATGGCTATTTCTCAGGGTCTCCAGAAAGTTAACCCCATCCCACTTCTCACTACATCTATAGTCATATTACCACATTGTATGGAAACTGTTCTAGCGAAGGGCCTGGGGCACTGTAGGTGAACACCCGACATATATATACATACATATACATTCAGACAAGTACCCTGACATGCATGTTCACACACCAGCACACAGATGTCATGAAGGTCAAGTGTCCTTAGTCACTGTGAGATCTTCTCTCAGATGTCCACTTAGAACGTCAGTGTTTTCATCTACACAGGAGGAGAGGTTGAAATGGTGAGATATTCATCCTCCACACCAGGGATCCTGGAAGTGAGACATCATGTGACGTGTTCTTTATGCTATATGCATACAGTGCCTGACCTCATCTGATACATTCAAAATGATTACTATTGCTATGCCAGAGTACTAACAGGAAAAATAATTGGGGGAGACCAAAATATCTCCCAGACTTGGTTGTATAGACAGTGACTGCTACACGGAGGGAGACTGTCGTCTTTGAGGTGCTGTGAGTCTGTTTTAGAAAGGGATTAAGGTGAAGGTTGAGAGACATGGCACACTAATTAGAATGCCCTCAGCTTGGCTAATTCTCTTTTGTTCTTTCTTTTTCCCATGTAAGAATCTACTTAGGAAAAGCCGCTAAGAGCTTGGCTGTGACTTTGACTGGCACATAACTACATTATCCTGAATGCTGGTTAATTGAGAGCTACACTGCTTCAGACAGCTTGTGGAAATTACTCCCTGTCTTGCTCATCTCCTTCTGACACCTGGTATTTCATGAGAGTCTGGGGGTCTCAGAGAACATATGTTGGTGTTTATTGTTTCAGGTGAGCTTTTTAAGTTTAAAGAGACACCTTTAAGTGGATGGACCTTGTCGGCAATGATCATTTTGAAACCAGTCAATCCACTCAGCTTCAGTATGATGGGTCTCAGTTTGAAGAGACTTTTGGAATCACTCAACTGAGGGTTTAAACTTCCTTTCCATTCTTTACTAATTCTTTTAACTGGGGAAAATTTCAAATACCTCCGGTCTTTTTGTCTACATCTATAAAATGATTCTAATACCCACCACACATACTTATTATGAAAATGAAATGAGAGATGGATATAATACATTTATTATATCATCTGACACACAGTTGCCTCTCACAGATACCTTCCATTTAGAATCCATGTTGCCTTAGAAATATATTGGTAATTAAATTCCCCAGCAACAGAAATGGTATTATCAATGAATGCCATACCTAATAATGTATATATTAACATGAATTAGAATAACAAACATCAGAGCTCTTTTTGTTTGTTTATTCATTTGTTTGTTTGCAATTTAGGATAAGGTAGTGCATGAACATCAAATTATTTATTTAAAAAATCCTACTTTGTAAAAAAAAACTAGGATGTGTGATTTCACAGTTAATCAAGGGAAAGGACCCAAGAATCCTGCCCATTGATCTAGAATCCTTCAATTTTGCTGCCGTGGCACTGCTACTTGAGATTAAGCAAACCCAGGATGAAAATGGGATAAAAAACAGGTACTTTGACAAAAGGCAGAGAAAGCAGGCCTCCAAGAGGAAGGGGAGAAACTGCTACTCCAGCCTCTAGTCTTGGTTCTCATTCCATTTCCATTGCCTCAACATTCTCACCATTAAGCTTCCTCCTGCATTGGAGTCCTCATTGCTGGAGGTATTGGCCGTCCTCTGCTGTAGGTAAGGTAACACTCATCCTAATTTGCTTGTCCCAAACCTGGTAGTTGACCTGTTAACACAGGAAGTCGCTCATTCCTTACTATACCATGCCTTGGTCTCTTACAGAAGCCCCTAGACTGAAAACTATTTGTTGGTTTCTCTGTCCCTGTCGTCCACGTCACTAGGGTTTCCTCTACATAAAGGGTGTGTTTGCTCTTTGGGCACATATGCACCCTGCTTCCAGTAGGAAACCAATCATGCTTGTTACATGAATACATAAAAAAGGAGCAGATGAAAAAATACATTAAGAGACATGAGATACTCTGTCAGGAAATTTCAACCTCTAATATTTCATAATTCTATTATGCCCTTTTTTGGTATATGTACAAAATATTGGGGGGAACCAACCATTATTCACTGAGGGGCAGGATGTAGAACAAAATCTGAATGAATTTTCTTCTGATCTGAAGAGTTAGGTAATTTCATTCTCATTTTGGCCATAAGGAAAAGGAAACTCAGAAAAGACAAGCAATGGACATGAGGTCAGTTTCAGAAGGCCTCCTGCCTCCAACATTTGTACCAGTAATGGTCACCGAATATCACTGATCAGTTTGCAGTTTGTGGAGCTATTTGGCAAGGTGACTCCTGATACGCCAATGATATGGATAGCTTATCATCCATGTGATAGTGCTGACACAAAAGATCAATAATTTATAAATGTTATATATCCATTTTGATGTTTTCATTTTGTATTATTATGTTCTATTAACCAACTTAGAACACATGGTTAATTTTTGGTTATATGTAACACCCAGTGCTCATCAGTGTTTTTATTTTGAAAGAAGATTTACTTTTCCTCCTCAACTCTGGCTCCCTTTTTGTCTTCTGGGAAAATTCTTATCCTTCTTACCAACTGAGGGTAATTTACTTCTTAGTTGCAGAAGTCCTGAAGAGAAGTTCATGGCCACTAGCAAGGAACATAAAGTCAAAGGCAAAGAAATTCATAGGTAAATACAGAAATAGCTGGGGCACCTGGGTGGCTCAGTTGGTTAAACATCTGACTCTTGATTTCATCTCACGTCATGATCTCAGGGTCTTGATATTGAGCCCCATGTGGGGCTCTGTACTTAGTAAGGAGCCTGTTTAAGATTCTCTCTCTCCCTCCCTGCTTACTCTCTCTCTCTCTCTCTCTCTCTCTCTGTCTCTCTCTCTCTATCTTTCTCTCTCCTCCAAATAGAACAAAACAAAGCAAAATAAAATGAAATGTATAAAAAATACAGAAATAACTATTTTAGTCTCACATCAAATTTTATGTTAATCCCCTTGACAGCACTCTCTTTCCCACTGGGGCTCATCCACCACACTTTGTCTTGTGTGGCTGCTTCAACATATTCCATTTCTTCTGCTTAGGATGCCCATGTTCCTTGTTGCCTCTTCTCCTTTACCTTAATAATCTTTATTCATTTAGTCTTAGCTTTATCTATTCTACAAAGTATTTTCTATCATTTCCTTACCTGATTTAGGTCTACCCTACTGCGTGTCCTTGAATTTCTCTGTATTTATCTTCATACTGACACACTATGTTATAATTATGAGTCTGTATCCCCCAGTAGAATGAAAATTCTCAAAAACTGTGAACCTATTCTTGCCTTTATTCTTGATGACAGTCATCATGCTCAGCACACATGAGATAGTACAGAGATGCTGTGGAAGAGAGAAAAGTAGGAGAGGAGAAAGGAAACAAATGGGAAAAATAAGTCACAGAATGAAGGCATAATACCTAAGGTAATAGGAAATGCATGTCTCAGCAGCCAATCCCATTGCCTTGATGTTTTGACAGAAATCCCTTTGTAATTTGAGAATTCATCTCCCTGAAAATGGACACTATGGTCCTGGATCTATCTTTTATAGCCATTTAATACAGATATTGAGAAAATAATGTTGACTTTCTGAATTTTCCCTCCCTAAGCCAACTTCTGTATCTCCAAATTCTTTGATATTCACTCATATGAAAAAGGAACATAAGTCAGGAATTAGTATTTCCCTAGAACACACTGATATATGAGAAATCACAGAAAGGAGGGTCAGCATTGAGAATATACTGTGATACAGTGACACAAACCTCATGGTGAAACCTGCATGCATCTGTCATTACCAGTGTAATCCAGGAAAGATATTTTCTATCAATAAGCCATAGAATCAGAAAATTTTATTCTCATATATAAAGTCAGATAAAAAAAACCTGTCTTGTGTACAGATGAAATGAGATAAAATCTAATTTACTTTGTACAGTTCTTGACATGTTCACTTACAGACGTCTCCCAGAGCTAGAGTTGTATGAAGTTCTGTGTATGTGTGTGTTGGAAAAGTTACTTTCTGAATTAAACTGTTGCAGAGGCTGGGGACATTCCTACAGTACATGAAAACATGGGCATTTCATCCTGAATAAGGTACTTGTAGTAAAACGATCTCTGAACTGGGAACCAGGAAATGTGAACCTCAGTTTCAGTTTTGCCATCATCCAACTACATGACTGGGAAATTCTAAATGACCACATGTTCCAGATTTGTAATATGGAGAAAGCTGGCCAAATAATTTATATGATTTCCTCAAAGTGTTATTATAATTAAAAGTGATTCTATGATGATGCAAACTAGTAAAACTTCAATGAAGTATCAAAAGTCCTGGGAAAATAAGCCTGAAGGAATGAAGAGGATGGTATCAAATATGGGACCTGTTAAAACTGTCAGTTTTTTCAGTGTAGCTCTTATTCTACCCTGCCCCCCCAGCAACTTATGAAACATGGTGGGATTGACTTCAGAAATATACTGTTAATGTAAGATACATGATAGGCATGATAGGAAGTATTTGCATATCACTCCACACAACTGTTCCTTACATCTCTAGCAACTTGGTAAAGTACAGAATGGCATCCTTCATATCTAATTCAAGTCCTGTGCAGTAGTCCCATCAGTATGGATGGCATAGACATGCACATTGAGATTTAATTTAAGTAGTAATGAACACAAGTTTGTGTCTAGGAATTGAGACAGAGTATTAAAATAAATGTCTGGTTTCCTCTTCAATGCTAGCCAAATGGTCCCATAATAAACACATGGGGGAAAGCTGTGTGTTTTGGATGAAACTTTGGGTGAAATTTTCCATTTGATTCAAAAAGCACCCACTAAGTCTCTGCCACGTGTTCTACATTGTACTCAGCACAGAAGGACAGTATTAAAATAAACAAGGCCTTCCCTTCGACAAAAGAGTCCCCAACTCTTTAATGCCTCTCTTCCTGAATCATTTAACATCAGGGTCAGAGTTCCCAAGGAGTTAACTGATCATACAGTAGTCTTGAAAAGTGAACATCGTATGCTTTCAGTCTTCCAAATATATCCATTGAAAGAAAGGGTTAACATCAAATATAAATGTATTTAATGAATACTTAATTGAGTATACTCGTGTAACTTTGCTGTATTTTGAGAGAGGTATGTAGTCTCTGAAACTGACATTGGTCATGATTCTGCTTAATTACTGTAATTGTAAAATAAAAATGACACCCTTTCATATTTATAATTTTTATTTAAAGCATTTTACATACACAGACACTTAAAATGGTTTTCATCTCTTCATCCAAATAAATCCTGGGCTGTAGGCAGAGCGGGAACTTTGCTTCTGTGGAAACTGAGCTTCCCCAAGTCAATTGCTGAAGGTCACCAATGCCCATACATAGCAGAAGTAGCTTTTTTTCTGTTGCACTTTTCATTTTTGTCCTCCTGGCTAAAAAATTATTCTATTTCAGAATTTGAGTTATTCTGAGAGAATTATTTCAGATGTGGCAAGTTTGTAGGAAAGAAATATTTGGACAGACTCTCATTTTTCCTCGCACTTTTGTGTGACAATGACACCCTGCCACCTATTAGCTGGAGCTGGAAGAGAAGCAGCCTATCTAAGTGGTCAAGTGTGCAAAGTCTAGAACCAGACTGCCTGGGTTCATTCCTGACACTACTCACTACTTATGTGTGCTTACACACTTGGTTTGGCCAGTCTGTGCCTCAGATCTTCACCTGTGAAATGGAAGGCATCATAGTCCCTACCTAGAGGGTTGTGATGGAGATTACATGAGTTAATCCATATAAGCGGTTTAGAGGACTGGTACATAATTAGTATGAGTTAAGTGTCTGTTAAATTGAGAGTGACTCTTAGTTCTCAAGACACTCTGAAATTCTGATATTTATGATCAAATTTAAATTGAAAAGACTAGTTGAAAGATAATGGAACCCCAGAGCCTGGGCACTAATTCTAGTTCTGCCACTATTAAAACACCGATCTTTGTCATTCACTCCTTCCCTAGACAACCCCTTCCCCATGTGAAAAAAGTAACAAATCTAGACAAAATGACATTTGAGAAACAGACATAGAGTCTAAGAGCATGGACTATAGAGTCAGATAAATTCAGATGTAGACCCCACTTCAACCATATACTAGTCATTTGACCTTGAGATTGATTTCATTCAACAGAGTAAAAAAGAAGTGCCAGCTCAGGGTTGCATGGTTGTAATTTAATGGGATCTCCAGTTAAGTAATTATTATTCATAATATTATTTAATAAGTGTGAGTTATTATTATTGGTATTGGCCAATGATTTCTTACTTCAATAAAATTATATATTGCCAGGGACTATAATCTTTTTGTAAAGGGCTAAGTAAATTCTATATTCAAAAGAGAAAAGAGGGGTGCCTGGGTGGCTCAGTGGTTAAGTGTCTGCTTTTGGCTCAGGTTCATGATCCCAGGGTCCTGGGATCAAGCCCTGTGTCAGGTCCCCTGCTCTGCAGGGAGCCTGTTTCTCCCTCTCTCACTCCTCCTGCTTGTGTTCCCTCTCTCATTGTCTCTCTGACAAATAAATAAAGATCTTAAAAAAAAAAAAGGGAGAAAAGTGCCAAGTGTAAATTGTACAAATCCAAATTCCACACTAGCTACATTTATGTAGATGTGTCCTGCCCTTAAACACCTTCATGTTGATCTCCACATCGCTCATTGCACTTTTTTCAGATGAGTGCGTTTTCCATATGGGATCTGGATAAATGCAACGAGGAGATGAAAGGAACAGGTAATTAAAACAAAACAAAACAAAACAAAACAATCCTCAGGGTTTTACGTTGAGAATGCCAACCTGCTCACCTCAAGTGGTCAGAAGGTGACTTCTATTTAAAGTTATGGGAATCATATACAGGCATGACTCTATATTGATGATACATTTTTAGACATATGCTTGAGCTTCAGAGGTAACCTGTAGGCTCTAAACACACCACACAGATAGAGCCGCTTCAACCATTTTTGGACCTCCTTTTTGGAAGTCGAATTCAGAGCCTTTTAAAGAAATATACATGGAAAATGTGTTTCAGTGTCAACTAGTGTTCTTTCACAAGATTATCTGTGGAGATTATCATGTTTAATCCAGTCTTCAAATGCTCTCATCAGTCACTCAGTCAATCACTTTAATCACCATGCTCCATTTCTCACATTTTCTCCCTCCGTGGCAACCTTTCCTATCTTTGATCCTTGGCAGTTCTGTCTATGTAGCATGCCTTGCACTCACCTGAGTGTAATTCTCATTGCCCTTTATACCATCTTTCTGCTGTAGAAAATAATGCAAATAAATAGCACCTACAACACTCAGGTTGAAATTGGGCCAGTGAGGGTGGTCTCAAGAGACAAATTTGGCCTGATAATGGACAATTGCCAGAGAGTTTAATTGTAGAGCTTTCTGTTGTTTTTTTTCTTTCCCAAAAGCCAAACACTTCCTGTAATTGATATTATCCAAGGTTTTATATTTGATTTTAAATGTGAAATAAAAAATACATGTACTCTTTTCCTTATATGTCACATATATACACCAAAGATTCTATAGATACACATATATGTACATGTACATGCCATATATGATATTCATTTCTTGATTATCAACATGTTCTAAGCCCTGAGCTAGGTTGTAGAGATGAAGGTAAGCAAACTGACAAGTCCCCACCTTCACTATGCTTACAATGTGAACAACTATATAATTGCACACTTCACAAAAACTACGGGGAACTATAATGGATTATGAGAAAATATGTAAGAAAGACTTAATTTAACTGGGAGGACTATATTAAATCTATGCAATTTGGGCTGAGATCTCAAGGATGAACCAGAATTAGTCAGAAGTAGGAGAATGAAGGTTAATTTTATCTTTCCAAAGATAAGTGCAAATTCCAAGAGTGTGGACCCTTGGATAAACTGAGAGAAGCCAGGGTGGCCACAGAGTGTGGGTGGGGCTTACTGTGATCCCAGATGTAGTCAAGGAAGTGAGCAAAGTTGAGCCCCTCTAGAGCCTTGTAGGCCATGCTAAGTGATTTTGTCATGTGGCTCCCTTATTAGGAAATATTATTTGGTGCTAACTCATCCTGAAAGACTCACAGAAAATCAATCTTTTTCAGAATCAAATGACTTCTGGGAGCACATTGAAGCTGTCCTATGGCTGCAGGCAGTAGCTTTTCACACAATTTAAAAATGTTTTCCAGACCAGAATTGTGTCGGTCAATGTTTTATGGTGTGAAACTGTGATGTCTCAAAGGGACAGATAAGAACATTCTCCAAAGGAGAAAATTCAGTTTATTCCCATAGAAAGACACACTGTGGTCCAACTTTTAGGGCAAATTAGTACTTCATTCATAGATGAGCACGGGTGAGGCTGGATGTGGCAACTTTCCCACCACGTCTAGCATACGAAGCACCTGGATCATTATGGCACATCTCCAATGTACCAAACAACTCCCTATGTCCTGGGGAAAAGAAAACCAAAACAAAAATAGTGTAGCCACTGCTGACTTTGTCAACATTAAACATGTTTGTTCTTCAAAAGATACTGTGAAGGGATGTTTGGGTGGCTCATCTGGTTGAGTGCCTTCAGCTTGGGTCATGATCTCAGAATCCTGGGATCAAGGCCCACTTGGGGCTCCCTACTCAGCGGGGAGCCTGCTTCTCCCTGTCCCTCTGCTGCTCTCCTTGCTTGTGCTTTTTCACTCTTTCTGTCAAATAAATAAAATCTTAGGGAAAAAAAAAAGATACTGTGGAGAAAATTAGTACTATGACTGAGAGAAAGTATTTGTAAAACATTTATCTGATTTTTCACAGAATATATAATAAACTCTCACAATTCAGTAATAATAATAAATTCCAGTTTTTAAAAAATGGGCAAAAGATTTGAACAGACATTTCACTAAAGAAAAGGCACAAGTGGTAAACATGCAAATCAAAATACTTGATGTCATTAGTCATTGGGAAAATATACTTAAAATTATAGTGAGATACTAGTACTGTTAAAATGACTAAAACTAAACAAGAGTATTAGTTCTAGCACTGGTTAGAATGCTGATTAACTGTAGCTCTTACTGTATTGAAGGTGGGAATGCAAAACGGTATACTTCTTTGGAAAATAGTTTGACAATGTCTGTAAAGCTAAATATACATTTACCACGTGAATCTGCAATCCTACTTTTAAGTATTCAAGATGATGGGAGGTATGTGTTCCCACTAAGACTTGCACTCCAATGATCACAGTAAATTTACTCATAACTGTCAAAGATGGTAAACAGTCCAAATGTCCATTAACTGGTGAGTGGACAGACAGACTGTAATACATCCATACCATAGGATACTACTCAGTTACAAAATAGTACAAATTCCTGAAACATATAACCACATGGTGAATCTCACAAGTATTATGAAAAAATGTAATGAAAGAAACCAGAAACAAAAAAGATGCATGATTCCATGTATATGAATTTCTAGAAAAGTCGACATTATATTGAGAGAAACAAACCCATGTTTGCCAGGAAATTTTTAAGGTAATGGGATGTTCTGTATCATGATTGTGGTGATGGTTAAACTGTTACATACATTTGTGAAAACTCATAGAACTGTACACTAAATGGTAAATCTTGTATATAAATTACACTTTATTAAAGCTAACCAAAGCAACATGAATGATTAATTCATTCCCATATACTATTTGTGCATGTTACTGGCGTATCAGGGGAGGTTTCATGAAAGTAAATTCATTATTATAATGCAATATGACATGCGCTATAGAATTGGCAGAACACCAGCTGAATACGTAATTCAAGATAGTAAGACAATTAGGGAATGTTTCCCAGAGAGTTTGACCTGTAGTCTGAACCTCTGTGAATGAGTAGCATTTAGCCTTGCAAGGAGGACAAGCACACTTCCAGAAGACCGGGTGGCCTATGTAAGAAGAATGACTGAGAAGCACTAAGGAAATGACGTTCGGGGGGGAATTAAAATGACAAGTAGTGAATCTTACCAAAGCATGAAACTCCACTGGCAAGATCTAAGATTGTTGGAGCAAAGGGAAACCATTTCTTGGAATGTGTGAATTAGCAGACATATTGAGGGTGTCTCTTGTAAAGGGTTCATTCAGCCTTTATCCTGAACACAAGAGAAAGAGATCGAAATGCATTATAACAGGGGCAACATCTGTTTTAAAAAAATACACCCTGCAAGTGTAACGATGATGATTTACATTCTGTTCAGTGTGTGTGTGTGTGTGTGTGTGTGTGTGTGTGTAGACATATAGGTGATAGATGGATGATAGATGGATGATAGATAGATAGATAGATAGATAGATAAAAAGACAGATAGATAGACCATTTATTTAGTTACTTGACAGAAACACAGCCAGAGAGGGAACATAAGCATGGGGAGTGAGAGAGGGAGAAGCAGGCTTCCTGAGAGCAGGGAGTCTGTTTGGTATATATATATTTTTATTCTTATGTTACCCAGTCACTGATTCTTTCTTCACTCAAGAAGTTTGTGTGTGCATGTTTGTGTTTCTAATACTATCCTAGTCCCTGAAGACACACAAAAATAATATTATACTCTCCGCATTCTCTACAGACTCATCCTATTGAGTGAGAGGCATAGGGAAAGAACCATCTTGTAAGGCTGAACTATGTTCTACTGTGGTATTGAGCTGAGGTTCTAGGATTACTGAGGCTGGAGCAGGCATTGATGTGAAATCATGGTCTAACGAGTAGGGATATCCTGTCTGGTGGAAAGGATGGAATGGGAGAGGAATTTCCAGTAGATTCAAGGAAGTGAAGTACAGGGGAGAAA
Source organism: Spilogale gracilis (assembly GCA_004023965.1). Lineage (NCBI taxonomy): Eukaryota > Metazoa > Chordata > Mammalia > Carnivora > Mephitidae > Spilogale > Spilogale gracilis. The sequence continues at coordinate 25,587 of PITA01023110.1, forward strand.
ACACAAAGGCAGGAAACATTAGGAAGTATTTCAGAGACTCTCAGTAATTTGACACACCTGCAGTAGAGCAGGTCTGAAACTGGGGAAATAAGGTTTTCCAGACTGAGGATGGAGATTAATGGAGGTGATTATTTTCACTATGAAGTCAAGAAGCTACAGCTTTCTGAAGACAGAATCAACCATCCTGGACAAGCAGGGAAAGACCTGAGCACATTGTCATAAAAAGCCATGTGTGCATTTGACTAGATTGCTTTAAGGATGAGCATTCAAGGAGTGTATTACCTGAGTGCCTAAGATAAGTCCCAGAAGCTAGCAAGCACAGTGTATGAAGACATGAGTAGCAGAAGTTGAACCTCAAAAGTGGTCAGAGGACAGAACTTGAAGGATTTTGTATCCTGTGGTGAAAAGTTGGGATTTTAAGTGATAGGTCTCCATATTTCCATATTTTCCACTGATGTGACGCTAAGGACAGAGAAAAGAGAGTGTGTGAGAATCTGGGAGCCCAGTACAAAGCAGCCTGACATCAATTGAAAACTTCTTTGAACTGTGGTGTTTTATCTTTAAAATTTAAGTGTATATTGTCACCAATGATATATTGGTGCTCACTTTGATATGATCTATTTCTCCTAAATCATTTTTTAAGATTTTATTTACTTATTTGAGAGAGAGAAAGAGACAATAGGAGAGAGAGAACAGGAGAGAGAGGAAGAGAGAATCTGAGGCAGACTCTGTGCTCTAATGGAGGGCTCAGTCCCACAGCCATGAGATCATGACCTGAGCTGAAACCAAGAGTTGGACGCTCAACCAACTACACCACTCAGGTGCCCCTCTCCCAAATCTTTAGGCAGAATTGATACCCAAGGCATTTGGCCTGTGTTTAGCAGTACCTGGCTTGTTATTCCTCTAACATACCCCCATCCCAGGGGGATGCATACCTTGTTTGAGGATCACTGTATGGGCAATGAGAACCCACAAAATAGGCTCTAAGAACACTACAAGACATCTCTACAATAAGTGAATCAGGGGTACCTGGATGGCTTAGAGGGTTAAAACTCTGCCTTCAGCTCAGGTCATGATCTCAGGGTCCTGGGATGGAAGCCCACATCAAGCTCTCTGCTCAGTGGGGTGCCTGCTTCCCCTCTCTTTCTCTGCCTGCCTCTATGCCTATTTGTGATCTCTTTCTGTCAAATAAATAAATAAAATCTTTAAAAAAGAGAGAGAATCGGTGTGTCTCATGAGGTTATGTAATATGATGGAATAAGCCATAACACACCCAAAGTTCATAGGCTCTAAGCCCTGAAGCTCCACATTTAAATTAGCTCTGAACTTACTGTTAAATTAAAAGGGTCTGCATATTTTATACTCTCCAGTGATTTTACTGCTCACTAGAGATTTGCTATATTAAATAGAACCAAAATTACTTCTATCAATTAACAATATCATACTTAAAGTCTAGGTAAATTATGGAGTGGTGTTTGGAGCTACTGTGGGGAAAGTCTGCATTAAAAAAGAAAATGTGCCAGTGCCCCTGCCTTATGTGAGTAAGAAGGTCACTTTATATGTCTGCAATAAGTTACAGTGATGAGGATGGTAGTGATAATAGTGAAAATGAAGATTTTTCAGGTACTTTCAAAGATAAAATCCCTGGCCTAACATCTGACATTGGTATGAGAAATAAATAAATCCATCCCAAATTCTGGTTCAGTATGGTAAGTACAGCATGGCTGAATTTATCATGCCATTGGCATGGAGACCAAGATGTCCCATGCAGACTCAGGATGATGAAAATTTCTTCCTGAGTCTCAAAACTGGTTGGAAGTTACTCAGTGGAGAAGGAATTGAGGATCTGTAAAAATAAGCTTTGCAATATGGCACCACAGCCAAAAAAAATAAGGAGAAATCAAAGTTTAGTGGAAAGCCAGCAGTTAATTCTGTTTGACTACACTTCTTAGTATAAAAGAGAGAATGGTAGGTGGTAAAATGTCTTATGTAATATGTCTGGGAACTTGGCATCCACCTGCAAGCAAGGGGGGTGAAATGAGTCTCTGACACGTCTTTGAGATGTTAAGTACATAAATCACCTGCATGAAGGGGCCCCTGAGAATATAATTTCATCTGAACTCCATAAACTAAGCTGTACTTTGTGTCCAAAGTCTGGCACTTAAAGGAATTATTATTATTTTATTTTTGGTACATTGTTTCCATATGTTTACTAAGCCATGTGCCTGTGGGGCTTTTTTCCTGGAGCTGTGCCTTTTGATAATCTGGACGAAAGGCAAAGGTATTACCGGAGCCAACAGAGGCCTTAGTAAGACGTGAAGACTATATGGTGGATGTACACTATAGAAAGAAGGTTTCTTTCTCATAGGCAGTAACCTCTTTGACATCGGCCACAGCAACTTCTTTCAAGACACGTCTCCAAAGGCAAAGGAGACAAAAGCGAAAATGAACTTCTGGGACTTCATCAAAATAAAAAGCTTCTGTACAGCAAAGGAAACAGTCAACAAAACAGAGGCAACCCACAGAATGGGAGAAGATATTTGCAAATGACACTACAGACAAAGGGCTGGTATCCAAGATCTATAAAGAACTACTCAAACTCAACACCCAAAAAGAAGATGAACACATCAAAAAATGGGCAAGAGACATGAAGAAGCACTTCTCCATAGAAGATATACAAACGGCTAACAGACACATGAAAAAATGTTCAGCGTCACTAGCTACCAGGGAAATTCAAATCAAAACCACACTGAAATACCACCTTACATCAGTCAGAATGGCCAAAATTAACAAGTCAGCAAACAACAAGTGTTGGAGAGGCTGCGGAGAAAGGGGAACTCTCTTACACTGTTGGTGGGAATGTAAACTGGTGCAGCCGCTTTGGAAAACAGTGTGGAGATTCCTTAAAAAATTAAAAATAGAGCTACCCTATGACCCTGTAATTGCACTACTGGGTATTTACCCCAAAGATACAGATGTAGTGAAAAGAAGGGCCATATGTACCCCAATGTTCATTGCAGCAATGGCCACAATCACCAAACTATGGAAAGAGCAAGATGCCCATCAACAGATGAATGAATAAAGAAAATGTGGTACATAGGGGCGCCTGGGTGGCTCAGTTGGTTAAGCGACTGCCTTCGGCTCAGGTCATGATCCCAGAGACCCAGGATCGAGTCCCACATCGGGCTTCCTGCTCGGCGGGAGGCCTGCTTCTCCCTCTCTCACTCCCTCTGCTTGTGTTCCCTCTCTAGCTGTGTTTCTCTCTGTCAAATAAATAAATAAAATCTGTAAAAAA